>RDPX01000050.1:2422958-2448861 GCA_003991215.1 Morbakka virulenta
GCCGCTTCGTCCACATCAGCGTTTTTGCTTCGGACTGCATACTGTCCATGGAGGGGCTTTTCTTGCCACCTAGACTCCAATTGTTTCAACCCATTGTTTTTCGCGGCTTTCTTTGTTTTGCGAGCTATTGCCGTGGGTTGTAGATGGTTATTGTTTTCCTTATTTGGATCTAAGTCCATCTGGCGAGAAAATTTAGCTGACTCTCTAAGAACTGAATGTAACTTTTTTGAATTTTCATGAACGTTAACTAGTTTCAGCATCCAGTCATCGGTTTTATCCAGATATTCAGAGAGGCCTATAGTAGTTGTCTTGTATGACAATTCAAGTTGTATCATGCCCCTACCTCCTTTACTTCTGGGGATGTAAAGATGATCAACATCGGATGTAGGGTGATGCATTCTGGGGCAGGTGAATTGCTTTCTAATTTTTTTGTCGAGATTTCTCAATTCGCTAAGATTCCAATTAATGACGTTAAAACTGTAATTTACCACTGGTACTGCAAGAGAGTTGATAGCAGTAATTTGTTTTGAGAATTAAGTTCAGTTTTCATTATCAATCTCACCCTTTTAATCTCATTATTAATCTCACCCTTATTATTATTATTATTATTATTATTATTATTATTATTATTATTATTATTATTATTATTATTATTTTTATTTTTATTTTTATTTTTGTCTTGTTTTTACAATGTGTGTCTGGCTGTTGTTATCACCGCATTTTTATGCTGATAGGCGAATCATAACAAATGACCTTGGGCTAACAGCATTTCTTTTTTTCCCCTCAAAACTTCAGTACTTCCCGCAAAATCCTCGCAGTTCCTAACAACGAATTCTTTTGAAGCACTCCCAAGTTACAGTAAATCTCAAGATTTCCGACCCACTTCTCAAATTCTTTTGTCACACATCCCAGAGCTCCTATCACAATAGGTACCACTTGTACTTTCTCATTTTCCACAGCCTTTTTATATCCCTTTTCAGATCTTGATAATTCTCTACCTTCTCCATTTCTTTCTCCTCAACATTCACATCCATCGGTACTGCTATGTCAATGATAATTACCTTATGTTCTTTCTTACTAAGATTAAATCTGGCTTCCTTGCTTTAATCACATTATCACATTGGATATTTACATCCCACAGTAACTTCACATAATCATTCTCCACAACTCCTTCTGGGGCATGTTCGTATCATTTTTCACTGCATTCCAACCCTCTTTTCTGGTATATATCCCAATGAATCTTTCTCGCTACGTTATCATGACACCTGTTGTACTCCTTCTGAGCTAACTTCTCTATGGTATTGTGGATGAGGCTGATGACAATCTTTGGCATGCTAGCTAGTTCCATGCTCTTAACAATCCACGAGTGCGGTATCATGTCATATGCCTTCTGGTAATCAATCCAGGCCATTGACAAATTAGTCTTTCTTGATTTACTGTCCTTCAGGATAAACTTGTCCAGCATCAGGTGATCTTCAGTTCCTCGTGCCTTTGCCCGACACCCATTCTGTTCATACCCAATCATGTCCTGGTCTTCTAAATGGGCACATAGCTTTCTTGAAATGACCGTTGTAAGGGTCTTCCAAAGTAGCGGTAGACATGTTATGGGGCGGTAGTTCCCTGGTGTTGTCCCTTTATTCGGATCTTTTTGAATCAGTACTGTTCTTCCTTTTGTCAGCCACTGTGGAGCTGTTTCCGTTTGCAACCATTCAATCATCAGTTCTGCCATTCGTCCATGCAGAGAGTCAAAGACCTTGATCTAGAACCCCTGTACCCCATCTGGTTCAGGTGCATTCCAGGTGGGCATTCCTGCAACAGCTTTCCGGACGTCATCCTCTGTGATTCTGATGTGTTCAGCTTGGGTCTTCATCATGTCAGTTTCAACTTGTCTTATCCACTGGGCGTCATCTCTATGCTTAACTGGTTGGCTCCAGATGTTTTCCCAAAACTCTCTGATGTCGTCTCTATCAAGTGAATTTGGCTCTTGGTCTTCAGTTTCATCCAGCTTCCTATAAAACATTCTCTGATTGTTCTGAAACAATCGGATCTCTTGGAACTACCTTATCCTTTCCAGGTACCGCCTGATTTTCTTGCTGGTGGCTTTCAACCTCTGCTTTAGCTCCTCTAACACGGTGTTATACCCCTTGATTCGTATCTTGTGTATCTTCACTATTTTCTTTCTAGCTGGGTCGGATGTTTCCCTCTTTGAGAACTCAACTCAACTCACCTCACCTCACCTATCCCTTGGCCGCTGCGATCGTAGGGGCTCGTCGCGCGACACAACATGCACCAGGGCTCACCACTTCTTCCGGTCCTTTGCCGGCAGCCGTAGCTCGTGTATATTTTTCCCGGTCCATCTTGTTATGTCATCCTTCCACATTGCTCTGGGTCTTCCTCTCGGTCTTATGCCTTCTATCATTCCTTGAAATATGGTGTTCGGCAAGCTATTGCTCCTTGCTAAATCCCCAAACCATTGTAATTTCCGCTATTTTACCATTTCTGTGAAGTGTTCGATTTGGCCTACGTGACACTTAACTTCCTCCATTACCGACTCGTTTGTCCTATGCGCTGTATATGGGATTCCGAGTAGGCGTCTGTAACATCGCAGTTCATGGCTTCTTATTTTCTTCTCTACTTGTGGTGTCAAGGTCCAACTTGAGTCTATACTGCTCATCGCTAAGGATAGACTCAATTCTTGGCTGCAGTCTGCTAAGTAGTACTTTCAGTAGGACTTTGCTTGGGTGACTAATCAAGCTGATCGTGCGATAATTGGAGCATTCTTTCGCGTTTCCCTTTTTGTGGAGTGGAATCATGATGCTTTGCACCCATTCTTTCGGCCATTGCTTTGTTCTTAGGATCCGGTTGCAGATCTTTGTGAGTAAAGGAGTTACTTCACACATTCCTGCCTGCAATAATTCACTAGGTATATTATCAATCCCTGGGGACTTGTTGGGCCGCAGTGCTCTTATAGCTGCTTCAACTTCTGATTCCAGGATCTCAGGTTCAACTTCTTCATTTGACTGACTGATTCCCAGTGCATCCTCGTTTGCACCTAAGTCAGTGGTGTACAAGTCTTCGGAATATTCTCTCCATCTTTCACAGACTTCTTCCTGTTTTGTCAAAAATTTCCCTTCTTTGTTGTTAATGACACTTGCTTTTTGGCCTGATTTTTCCTTCAGTTTCTTTACGGTGTCATATGCTTGTTTTGAGTTGTTTCTTTTAATGCAGTTCTCGATTTCCTCGCATTGCCTGTTGATCCATGCATCTTTGGCCTCTCTCAAAAGTTTTCTCACCTGTTTATTGCTCTGTTTGAATTCTTCTTCTGTTGTTCTGCTGCGATGTCGCTTACTTTTTAGTTTTCTTCGTTTATCGCGACTTCTCAGTCCTTCCTCTGTCACCCAAGGTTGTCGGACTGGCTTTCATCTGACTAACGTTTCCTCTGCAGTTTTGAAGACTCTCTCGGTGAATATGTCAGTTAGCTCTTGTGGGGCTTCATCTAATAGCAGAAGGGGAGCAAATTTTCCTCCCAGCTGGGCCTGAAATGACTTTAACACTTCGGGATCTTTCAGCCGACCCAAGTCGAATTTTATTCTCACTTTTGGTTGGCTTTGCATCTTCTTCAATTTTAGCTTCATGGTCATCAGAACCAAGTCATAGTCACTGTGGATACAAGCACCAGGATATGTACGGGTTTTAACTAGGTTGACTAATGATTGATAGGACTTTCTGATTAAAGAGAAATCGATCTGGTGTGGTATAGATTGCCTGGAGAGTGCCATGTGGTCATTCGTGATGGCTTGTGAGAGTATAGTGTGTTGGCAATCACCAGGTTGTTTTTTTGGCAAACTGTAATAGTCTGATTCCTCTGCTGTTAGTTTCACCTAGCACATGTTTTCCAACAGTTCCTTTCTACTCGTCGTAGCTCCCCCAACTTTTGCATTCCAACCTCCCTGTACTATCAGTATGTCTTTCCTTGGCACCACACTGATAGCTTCTTCTATTTCTTGATAGAATTCTTCGATTTCATCTTCGCTTTGGTCGCGTGTGGGGGCGTAGACTTGGATGATAGTCAAATTGCGAGGCTTGGCACTGATTTGAAGTATTATACATCTGCTTGAAATAGGTTTGCATTCAAGGACTGAAGACTTGATAGCTTTGTTCACTAATATTCCTACTCCTTTCTGATGGTAGTGATCTTCTCCACTATACCAAAGTTTATGACCCTCTTCTGTTGTGTGTTCACCAATCCCATTCCACCTCGTTTCTGAGAGTCCTAAAATGTGCCATCTATAGTTTTCCAGCTCATACGTTAGTTCTTTTAATTTTCCTGTCGCATAGAGTGATCTTACGTTCCAGTGTCCGATTACGTTCGCCTGTTTTGTAATGTTAGGTTGCTCTTCAGTAGCATACTTAACACCAATGCCCTGGGGAGAAGTAGCAGAGGGCGCGGTCGTTGGTGACCCGGGCCACGGCCGATCTGGTATGTGGTTAGAGTTGGTTGTTGCTGTCATCACGCTACAAGTTTCGAAGAGCGTTATTCCCAGTGGTGCCTCCTCTCCAGGAATGGCTGGCCACTGCTCACTTAGGTGCATAAGCGTGCCCTATCGAGCTATTGCCCCGGATGTCCCAGGCATCCTGCTGTCATGTTAGTGTTTACTACCACTCCAGTCTCTGTGCACTTGGAGGCTGCACTACCCCAATTGCCAGAGCGGCAACCCCTCACTACGTTTGGTACGCCAGCTGATACGCAGAGCCGGGATGTGGCCGTTACCGTGCACTGGTAACTACGAGGAGCCAGTAGTAAGAGTTGAGGACAGGGAGAACGTACCAATGCGTCCATCCATCCGAAGATGCAGCTGATGGTTGGCAAAAGTGCTAATCTTCTATGCCCCCCATACGTTCCGAGAACTCAACTAGTCTACTGATATAACCTTGCAAGATGTTCACCTTCTCTTCAAGTCGCCTCTACCATGCCGGTTTAGTCACATCCCCTCTTGCCTTTTGCGGCTTCACAAACTTCTCAGTCACAATCTTTGCACCAGCCAGTATCGTACGGTTCAGTTCCTGCAGATTGCCAATCCTAACATTCTCCATACTTTCATTAGTATTTGCTGCTTCCTTTCTCAGTGCTACCCTGTCCCGGTTGTTGACCATACATTGCCTCAGAACTCGTAGCTGTTCTGCAACTACATCATGCACCGCTCCTTCATTTGAAGATGTCTCTTTCACATAATTGTCTCCATCTCGATCACTTGCCATGAATACTGATTAAACCGGTTGATGTTCGACCTCACCCATTCCCGCTTTCTGACTTGCCCCCTCGGTCTCTGCTCTCTTGATTGAATCCAACTCAACTGATGTGGACCATCCCTTCGATCTCATCACTCTCGCTTGATCAGCCAACCTTTGTTCCGTGATGTTAGATCCACCTCTTTGCACTCACAATTCGTGCATTCTCTTTCTGTACCCCCTTTTTCCTTGGTCGCTGGCATAGTAAACACCCATGATACTCCTGTTCTCTTCAGTGCTGAAGTCCTTTCTTCTACGTTCAGTCCCAGTAGTATACTTATCGATCTGTGCCTGGTTTCCCACAACGGATCGTGGTCCTTGGTTGTCCGGGCGACGACCGATGCGGCATGTATTTTCTGCAGTTACATTCATCACAGTTATGAGTGAGTCTCTGCATCTGAGACGACGAGCTGATGGGAACTTCGACTAAAGCCACCACACCACCAGTACGAGGAACTGCCAGACACCATCCTGGTATTCACTGAGAACTACTCAGTGCTCGTCGGTGAATTATTCGTCTCTTCCACAATGGTTCCTTCTACTTTAGTTCGTAATGTTCCTGTAGGGGTTTAAGTCCAACCTTGTAACCAATATAAATTGAACATTAACTATAGTACAATATTCAAAGCAACTGGGAAGAAAAGGGTTCCAACAGCCAGCATCAATATTTTCAAAAACACATGTACTAGAGGTTCAGAACACAGGAAACGAGCTAAGTATATAAGAAGATCAAAATTAAAAGAAGTGCCAGGCAATGTGATACTTAATCACCGGCATTATTTACCGATGTACTAGAAGAAATGTTAGACAAATCAATTTTGAGGCTGAGGGGTCAAATACAAATACAGAATACTTGAACATTTGGTTCTTGTCATTTTGCTGTTGGACTCTGGTCAACCTAGGTATGTCTACACTTAGGAAAGGGGGGTTTTCCTTTGCAGAGTTAAACTAAAGAAGTACTAAAAGTAAAACAGAAAGTTGGCCCAGGATTACTTTGAACAAATATGCGTGGCTTTCGTGCCCGTCAGGTCCACCATCCAAACTACGGAAGTGGGGTTCCGGGGGAAGTTTCTATATAATTAAACTTGACACTTAATAAAAACCTAACACAAATAAAATTACTTAGAATACATCTTTGTCTGTGTTTTGGTTTGTCTGGACCTTGCCAGAAGAACAAAATGTTACTACGTTTTGTAATTGAATGGCATGTTTACTTAACTAATACTTACCAATATCTGATGATGGGGGAAAAACAATCTATGATCACTTGCCAATAAAATGAAAATTGCTTAGTGACAATTTAGTAAAAATCTTCAAAAACATAGACCAAAAATTAAGATTCTGTGGTCAGTGCCTTACCGCTAAAGTGTTTTCTGATTTTGAAAAAGCAAAGGATCCTGCACTTGATACCTTCCAATCATCATAATCAACCATGTGTCCGATAGCAGGCGCTTGGATAAAAAAAGTGTAATAAAATAGTACATGGAATGCTAATGAGTAAGGTAAGATAAGATTAAAATTAAGGATAGTAAAAAATAAATAATGTAAGAAAAAACAGGAGGTAAGAAGCACTAGTCGGATGTAAATTATGCAAAGACAATAAACAAAGCAACATAGACTAAAAACGAAAGAAGTAAGCAAGCAGGGTATAATACCAAATTTTTAACAATTAAATATAGTACTCTTTGGCGTTGTAAACAAATAACAATTTAATCAGAATTAAAGTAAGGTAAGATAAAAGAAAAGAATTAAAAACTTTAATACAGAGTTAGAATTTTAATGCACAGTATTGTATCCATGAAGGAGAAACCTAAATCGCTATGATTTAAGCAGCTATAAAAAATGGTTTTTTAAGCACTATAATTTTATTAAAATCCAAATTATTATTTACTCTTTTGTGTGCCTTGTAGTACAGTCATTCATATGTTTTGATTTTTGTTAATAAAAATGTAACAGTTTAAGAGCAGAATTTCTTATATTTTTTCTGAACTTGTACCAATTTACATGTCATACCCTTTAACTTTCGTGAGTGTTTGAGTTCATGTTCTTAATGTTTGCAATACTTTGTGTTCTGGGAAATAACTTTATTGACCTGATAATACTGATCAAAAAAGTAATTTTCTTTTATCTTCCCTTACGTCTTTTCCCCTCGCATTTTTCTTTCAATTGTTAAATATATATTGTTTCTTTTTTATTAATGTGGTCTAAAAATCACATTTGCCTAGCAGTTATCATTTTCGTAAGCTTTCTTCCTGTCTTTTGGTTTTTCTTTCTGTTTAATCGGTAAAAATTTTTCTGGAACATCAATGAGTATTTCGAAAAACAATTGGTTTCTCTACGGAGATAGAATAGCAAAACAATTATCGAAGCTAACAACTCGTACAAAATCAAACTCCCATTACCGTTTCAATAAAATATAAACGGTTTTTTTAATTGTTATCATTATCTAAAAAAGTTCAAAACCAATTTCCAGGTGTACGACCATACCAACAGGCTCAATGGTTTAACAGTGTCAATAAATCTTCATTACATCACCTTGCCTCAAAATATGGAAAATCATAAATATTTCGTCCATAACTGATAATTGATTTCACTAATAACAGAAATATTTCATCTACTCTTTAATTCTATAAGAAATAAGCGACTTTGCCAAAGACAAGAGCGGGTTTTTATAGTATGCAGAAGTTATATTTCAGTCCGAAATCGAATTGGTTAAAAATTGTCTCACTAACAAGAAGGGCAACTAGTCAAGGTATTCCTCGCTGTCACAACACAGCCTCTCTGAGAACCACCGTCAGGCTCAGGATCTAAAATAACTGAAATTGTTTTAATGCATTTAAATGTCATTTAAACAGCAAACGAAGAAAACCAAAGAAGTTAATGACCAACAAGGCCTAAAGCTGAAGTTTAAAAGGTTACGTGCAAAGAGATGTTATGAAGAAAAAGGAGCAAATAAAAACTCCAAGCTTCTTTCAAGTAATTAATCACGGATGAGTAGAGTCTGTGTTTAAACACTTTCCCCTTCTTCACATTTACTAACAGTGTATGAGGTAATGAATTTTTAGTCAAAATTATTATTTCCTAAAATTTTCCTAAAAGTTCTTCTTCTCTTTTCTATGGGCAGCAAACTTACCAGAAAGGTCAAAATAGAAAATTTTATCGAGGCTACTAGCATCAAGGAGGAGCAAGCCTGATGTGCATCCAATTATCAGTACTGATGGGTCCTGAAGATAATCTCTGTAAAAGACCAAAATATTCCTATAAGTTGCTACGTCCATTATGTGTCAATAACAAAAATTTAATTTAAATTTTTTAAAACCATTTGGGTGTAAACATGCTTTCAAGTGACAGTGGCAAATACACTTGAAAACTAAGGACGCAAGTGTACTTACCCACCATTAACCTTAGATATTTTATTCTACAAGAATATAAAATTTGATGGCCTTCTAGCTATGCAATTGGCAGTAACGTTGAAATTTGCTTCCTACTAAAAATTCAATGCTTAATATTTGCCAATTCTCTCTGTCTCAAACATCATGCTTTTACCACTTTACCATTTTCTATAAATAGATTAAATGAACCCAGCTATTAGTTCAGACCAATGCACTTATTCTATGTAGAGAGAAAAACAAGTTGCAACTCAGATCGACGATTCACGTAGACCAGAGAGTACTTAAATTTGAATAGTGCACGAAAATGTTTTTTAACTGAATCTAATTCTCGTATGCTTTTTAACTGTAAATTAGAAAAACTATACCATGTAATCTTCTGTGGTTATTACAAATTCTCGATTAAACTCCCTGGGTATCATTTGTCAAAAGCAGTTAAGGGATTTCTGGCCTTTCTGAATGGAGTACTTAGACGAGTGCTATTTAATAATTGGTACATGATGAAGGTCATGATGAAGGTTCAAAATCAAATTTTTAAGCACGTGTCACTTGCTGTTTCGCCTAATAACTTGATGCATTCTTTTTAATATCTAAGAGCACCCAATTAAACATGAAATGGAGGACATACTTTCCTCTTATGTAATATTGAATCAGCCTGTATTACCGTCCAAGAGGTAATGACATCAGCTGGCTGATACTCAAATATATTAGCGTAGAAGGCATACATAAAGTAAAAAGGAAGCAACTTTACTTGCCAATATATTAGAGTCCTTCCGTTCAACTGAATTAGGAGGGCGAAGGGCTAAATCATTTCTTAGCATAAGTTTGTACAGCAAACCTTTATTGGTTTCAAAATTTTTCAGCAT
This sequence comes from Morbakka virulenta, assembly GCA_003991215.1. Taxonomy (NCBI): domain Eukaryota; kingdom Metazoa; phylum Cnidaria; class Cubozoa; order Carybdeida; family Carukiidae; genus Morbakka; species Morbakka virulenta. The sequence continues at coordinate 2,432,503 of RDPX01000050.1, forward strand.
GCTGATATACATTTTCCTACCAAAGTTTCTCGTACAGTGTCGCGGATTTCTTCATGACTAAGTTCTTAGAGCTACACTGTTTCTTCAGTTATCTACTAAGAATATAATCCGACAACATTAGGCCAATCTGATTTTCCTCTGTTATGATATCTGTCTTTAAAGTCAAAATTGCGAAAATCTCCAACAATCTGTCATGAACATTATCATTGAAAAACATAGATTAGTGTACATGATCAAATTTAATAGAATAAACTTAACCAATCATGTATAGAAAGCCTTATGACAATCTAGGATCACACATTCCGTTTACTGTTGGTATTTGAAAAAAACCCACGATGAAATGCTTATGGTATGCTACGAATAAACTCTCCAGCTTGATGAGTAACTGTCTAAAAGCAGAATTCGAAGTTAAATTAAAGGCAAAAGTCATTAATAAAAGAATGTGAGGAGTAGAGTAAATGGCTTCCGTCTGATATTAAAAATGTTGAATAGGTTTAAACATTGGAAATATTCTTTAAAGGGGCTAAAGCGAAGCAAGACTCTGCAAACCNTTAAAACCATTTGGGTGTAAACATGCTTTCAAGTGACAGTGGCAAATACACTTGAAAACTAAGGACGCAAGTGTACTTACCCACCATTAACCTTAGATATTTTATTCTACAAGAATATAAAATTTGATGGCCTTCTAGCTATGCAATTGGCAGTAACGTTGAAATTTGCTTCCTACTAAAAATTCAATGCTTAATATTTGCCAATTCTCTCTGTCTCAAACATCATGCTTTTACCACTTTACCATTTTCTATAAATAGATTAAATGAACCCAGCTATTAGTTCAGACCAATGCACTTATTCTATGTAGAGAGAAAAACAAGTTGCAACTCAGATCGACGATTCACGTAGACCAGAGAGTACTTAAATTTGAATAGTGCACGAAAATGTTTTTTAACTGAATCTAATTCTCGTATGCTTTTTAACTGTAAATTAGAAAAACTATACCATGTAATCTTCTGTGGTTATTACAAATTCTCGATTAAACTCCCTGGGTATCATTTGTCAAAAGCAGTTAAGGGATTTCTGGCCTTTCTGAATGGAGTACTTAGACGAGTGCTATTTAATAATTGGTACATGATGAAGGTCATGATGAAGGTTCAAAATCAAATTTTTAAGCACGTGTCACTTGCTGTTTCGCCTAATAACTTGATGCATTCTTTTTAATATCTAAGAGCACCCAATTAAACATGAAATGGAGGACATACTTTCCTCTTATGTAATATTGAATCAGCCTGTATTACCGTCCAAGAGGTAATGACATCAGCTGGCTGATACTCAAATATATTAGCGTAGAAGGCATACATAAAGTAAAAAGGAAGCAACTTTACTTGCCAATATATTAGAGTCCTTCCGTTCAACTGAATTAGGAGGGCGAAGGGCTAAATCATTTCTTAGCATAAGTTTGTACAGCAAACCTTTATTGGTTTCAAAATTTTTCAGCATGCTGATATACATTTTCCTACCAAAGTTTCTCGTACAGTGTCGCGGATTTCTTCATGACTAAGTTCTTAGAGCTACACTGTTTCTTCAGTTATCTACTAAGAATATAATCCGACAACATTAGGCCAATCTGATTTTCCTCTGTTATGATATCTGTCTTTAAAGTCAAAATTGCGAAAATCTCCAACAATCTGTCATGAACATTATCATTGAAAAACATAGATTAGTGTACATGATCAAATTTAATAGAATAAACTTAACCAATCATGTATAGAAAGCCTTATGACAATCTAGGATCACACATTCCGTTTACTGTTGTTTACTTGTTTATGAAATGCTTATGGTATGCTACGAATAAACTCTCCAGCTTGATGAGTAACTGTCTAAAAGCAGAATTCGAAGTTAAATTAAAGGCAAAAGTCATTAATAAAAGAATGTGAGGAGTAGAGTAAATGGCTTCCGTCTGATATTAAAAATGTTGAATAGGTTTAAACATTGGAAATATTCTTTAAAGGGGCTAAAGCGAAGCAAGACTCTGCAAACCCCTTTCAAATCTGTTTCAGCGAAATCACAATATTGACGGAGAGCTGTCAAAGTTGTACCTTTGGCAATGAAACAGAGAGATAAGATACTTGGACAGGCTTTTTCCTTTTCCAAAACTAAAACTTTGATTTTAGAAGAACAAATAAATTACCAGTAGAGGCTTATTCAAGGATTAACGCTTATTGGAGGTGGGAGCTTATATAAGGGTTTTAATTGAATATTAAAGGTATACAAAAACCTGCTCCCTATACGTATCCTTTGAGTATTGCACCTAAAATACAATAAACTGTTTAGGAAAACGCATACCTTACATTTCCTTTAGGTGCTACAAAAAAGGTTTCTGTATCGCGCAATCTTGGTGAGTCGATCGAAGACAACCGTGGATCTTTCCAGTATTTCAGGCTCAATATTGAAAGACCCAACTCAGTGTCACCTTCGGGCATCTTGTCTTCTGTTAGTGTCAGGCCCTGTTTCCATGATGGTGCAGTGGATATAGTCTTCAAATCTAATAAAAAGAGTTCTTTTATCAGATTGTTGAACTGCTGTCTCAACCTCAAAACAACAAATTTCCTGTGTTACATTTCTAGGCACTACAAAAATTGGAATTAATCAAAACTTTATCAAAACAAAGAATCGCCTGTCCCAATATACAATCATCTAGTTCAATGTCTAGACAAGTCCAATGACAGTAAAATTAGTTACTTAATTATTTTGAAACTGCTGTTCTGCTATGGTTTAAATTTTTTTGGCCAAATAGTAGGATGATGTGGACATTTGTCACTACTTTTTCATTAAATTAGCTAAACATTATCTGTGCCTCGTTAACTCTCTTCAAATAAATCTAGAAAAACTAGAAACTGTTCCATAAAGCCGAAAAATATAGTAAATTTACTGGTATTCTTACAAAGTTGTTCTTTGCCACCAGCTGTCGATTAAATAATATAGGAGACCCTCTGCCTCCCAATTTTAGTTATGGTTGCTAGATATTCTCTCCTATTTTATTACGAATCTCCTTGTCACAAGGGAAAAAACTACTACACCTCGTCAGCAGTCAATCAAGAATCTTGACAATTCATACTTTACTTCATCCAATCACCAGCTAACAAATTTGTACCAATGTACTTTGAAGCCTGATTCAACAACAATTCAAAGTGAAACTCAAACTCTTACCTGAGTTGATCGCAGCACTACTAGAATCATCTGGCAATTTCTTCAGATATTTTGCAATGTCAATTTCGTGTAAAATTCTGTGCGTGGTAAGATCATAAACACGAACCTAAAATATAAACGTGAGCTCGAAAGGTCTGTATATAGCCATTAAAACAAAAATGGAGAAAACAGCCTTTTTATAGGGGTAAAAAATCCCCGTTAATATACGTGAATGTCTTATCTTTTTTCCCTCCTCAAGAAAGCCAGTATCACGTAGAGGTTACCCATTGCATCAAATATACGATGAGCTCTTATCTTATGTCTTTCTGCTATCCAAAGGATACAGTTTAGTTTAATGGACACTTTTAACGCTATGAACCATGAATCTGGTGGCTAAATTACACCTGTGCTCCTTCCCAGAAGGCAAGAAGTTAAAATGCTTCTATATTATCCCACGTTAGCATTTAAGAAAGACCTCGCAATGGATATGGCCAATCATTTGCTTTTAAGACTATTTGTAAACAATATATATGTCAATTTTGCGATCACTATGATGATCTACTTTTTATTTACTTAAGTAAAAAATATTACGTTTGCAAATTTAAGAGTATCTTATCATAAACAATAAAGCAAATCATGATGTACTTACAACAGATGTATATTGTTGACCAAAATGTCGACAGGCGATTCAAGAAATACTGAAGCAAAATAGTTCGGCACACATTCCGAATTTTTTGTTTTTGTATCTTGTTTTTGAAGGAGGTTACTGAGGAATTTTATATACATGAGTCAACAAAAGCCCCCCACCCATCCAAAAAAACCAACAAAAAACAATAAGAAGAAGACAAAGAATGCATTTTTCAAATTTTTTCTTAAAATGAATAAAATACAGTTCCTAAATATTTAAATGGTTTACTGAAAACATAACCCTGTGTGAGTCAATGTCCCTACCAAAAAAAACCTTATGTCAAAACCTGTAAAAGTTATAAATTTACAGAGACCACAGTGCTAAACCCCCTTCTATCGAATAGCTAACCATGGCAGTAATCTGAAACAATGTGATATAATAAAAAGACAATAACAATTGGCCACAACTAGATCGAATTCCTGTTTGCGCCCCATGACCCATGAGTGCCGACGATCCTAAATAGTAAAATGCCAATAAACAGCAATTGAATACTATTTTCACATTGTCTGTTAACTAGTGTTTAATTTCCGAGTCCAATATATCAATTATCCTGTGGATTTTTCTTTTCTGCTCAGGCCATTACTATGGGAAGAATTTAATTTTTGTAGAAATTTCTCGACATTTGAAATTAGTAACGCGCAGAGTCCCGACTACAAATTCATCTGATCTGGAAAGAANCGTAAAAGTTATAAATTTACAGAGACCACAGTGCTAAACCCCCTTCTATCGACTAGCTAACCATGGCAGTAATCTGAAACAATGTGATATAATAAAAAGACAATAACAATTGGCCACAACCAGATCGAATTCCTGTTTGCGCCCCATGACCCATGAGTGCCGACGATCCTAAATAGTAAAATGCCAATAAACAGCAATTGAATACTATTTTCACATTGTCTGTTAACTAGTGTTTAATTTCCGAGTCCAATATATCAATTATCCTGTGGATTTTTCTTTTCTGCTCAGACTGAGACAAATTCATCTGATCTGGAAAGAAAATCACTTAGCCTCAAATTGTACAGAGTAATGGGGAGACATAAATAGTCCTGTTATCAAATAATGTTTAACATCTTCATCGTCTCTACAAGGCACAACAAAGAGTTTTTTGAAAGCTTGGACTAAATGATATCTATACTTTAGAAAAAAGTACGTCTTTCTTCTGTTAATATCCATCTTATTTTTGCAATACAGTAATCACCTTAGTAGACCAAAAAACTCGCATCTGTATTTAACTATGCAGCATACCATGATCAGAATGCCTATGAATGTAACATGGAGAGATCGTGTCAGTAATAAAATTCTCCATCCAAAAATAATTCTCAAGAAAAATGGGACTTATAAGGTCCAACTGACACGACATTTTGTGAGATATGACAACACGGCAGTTGGCAAATTCATCAGTGAGAACCAAGCACGAGAAGCTGCGTCATGCCAGAAACAACAATCTACGTATGATGTCCCCCAGATAGAACGTGCGATTAAGCTCAAAGCTAGAGGTTGGGTTGTAAGCAGAAGATCCAAAAACTTCCCATACTATTGTTGCCGTGTTTGGAACAGCTTGTCGAAGACATTGTATAATAGCAAACTGTCTCACATCAAAATTATTTTTAAGATTAAAGATTGTCTATTGGGTTATGCTGCTAATTTTAGGGCTTTATTAATATTATATAAATGAACTGCGGCTTTATTCATATTTCAGGGGGGAATATTTACTGGAGAATTGACAGATTTTTCTATTGGGTTGTGATTCTTATCCACGTTAGCCCATGAAATCAAATATATTTAAAACTAAAGAGGAGTTCTTTGGGTACTTGTTACCCTAGTGACATTATAATCACATTCATAAAAAACTGTAGTTGAAAAATACTTGCCATCATAAAAGGAAAACATCATACCTTCCCATCTGCCGCTCCAACTGCAAAATGCTGATGATCAGGGTGCATAGCAATTGAAAGAAATGGTGAAGCTGGGGGAAAAAGGGAAAATCGTTGGGCTAAAAATTGTACTTTGTTGACAACTAATACAAATATCAGTGTTATATGAAAATCAATTGTCTAAAGGCCTCCTCTTTCATGACTATAAGACAATATTGTAAGTGGAAGACAATAGTAGTAACCAGTCTTGTTTCGAGCAGTTTAATAAAGGTACCCAGAAAAATAAAAAGTAGCATGCGTACTGAGAAAAATGAAAGATTGATCTTCATTTGTCGGGCTGAAGAGAATGCAGATTCATTTTTCGAAAAATTTATTTTCTTACAATCACATCTTTGAAAACCTGTTTAAATTTGAATTAAAATTGCTCAAGAGACCATCTTAATGAAAAAATGACTTTAAGGAAGTACTTTCAAAGCTGTCATGATGTCCTTTTAGTATTATACTGTGACTTGTTACTTTACTGCTCAGATTAACACCAAAGTGACCACCACTGTGACCTTGCTTAATCATTAAATTACAAAGGTAGCGCACTCTTAGTTAGTCATGGCCAAGAAATCAGGGAAAGTTGCTTAGCGGAAAACGCATATGCATGATAACCAGGAGCTTTCAAATTCAAGCAGGCAAAACTTTGGGATATTTTTAAAGTAAATTGCTCATAACAAACCTCTAAGACCATTGTAAAATTAATAGAACTACAGAAGCGAAGCATAGCTAAACCAAGTATGTTTAAGAAAAGGCTGTATTGATTCGTGTCTGGAAGGCAACCAGTCAAATATATGCCCCTATTTTCAAATGAAATTTTCTTATATGGAAACATTCCACCCAAAGGCCAATGGAAAAATGGATATCAAAGCAGAAAACATATTCTGGTGTGAGCTTAGATCAAAATATTCCAGTAAACAAAAATAAAGTGGTTGCAACAAAACAACAGACAAAATGACCATATTTCTCGAAAACAAAAACTCAAAACAAAACTCAAAACAAAATCCATTTTAAGTTCTGCCTAATTACTTGTTTATCAGTTAAGAGTTCGTTGGTTTAAAGAACATAAAACGAACAGGCTAAAGATTTAGCTTCTTCTATTTCTTAGACGCCATACCTATAATATTATTTGTCTCACATTCTTCCAGCTGACGTCTGCCATTCCTAAGATATTGATCTTCATTCTTTGCATCTCACTCTTAACACTCTCCAGCTCTGATAAAGAGTTCTAACTTTCAAAGATCCTATAAACATTGAATTTTTGCTGTTGTCTTTGGTAGCTGTTTGACGATCTGAAATCACCTGAGACGCAAGACCACACCTACTGGACAAGCTGCTCCCATTACCTAAAATAAGAGCTCCATTCAAATCTTTGAAATATACTCGATTCTGGTGACACGTCATGATTGTGCTTGGGAAATTGTTCTCGACAATGGTTTTCCGTTGCCCTTTATCAGTTTTATGTATGCTATTGGGGTGTCATTGAGGGACTTTCATCTGGCTGGCGTTGGGGAGTTGCTGAGTGACCTTCATCTACTATTTGAACCACAGCTGGCACCCTACTAGGCACTACCTTTACAGGTCAGATGGGACCTGGGAGTAGCGACTAAGTGACAGCTCCACTTTCCCCAAAACGTAATCGTTCCCAAAATAAAAATAGAACATAAAAAGGAAAAAAAGAGCGACACCTCTTTAGAAAAGCTAAAAAGTTAAGAGAGAGGGAGGGAGGGAGGGAGGGAGAGATAGATAGATAGATAGATAGATAGATAGATAGATAGATAGATAGATAGATAGATAGATAGATAGATAGATAGATAGATAGATAGATCGATAGAGAGAGAGAGACAGGCAGACAGACAGAGACAGCATTGTTAACGTTAATTCGTGGTATTAAAGGCAATAGGATAATCACTACAATGTACCTGATACTATGCTTGACTTGAAAAGCACACTTGCAGTTTCAAGGCTCCAAATCTATACATGGGTAGAACCAATGAAAGAAAAAAACTACAGCACATTATCTGCTAAAGTCAAACTACGTTTCTGCATTTCAAAAATAAAGGAATTAACTTTACCCATTATTAAAATTACCAATGATTACATCTAAATAAGAAATTTTGTAATAAATAGTGTTATAGAAATAGGTCCTTAAAATCTCGTTTGAAGGGAATAGTGGAGGGCCAACTTTCCATTGAGTTAAATATGGAAAAGCCTGATGCCGAAATGGACCAAAAGCTCATAAAGTCAATAATTTTAAGAATTCATTTTGTGTAAGATTTATCTTAATACCATACATTGCGGGAAAGAAGACGACACCTTCACGAGATCCTCCCTGTCAGTACCAACTTATCTGTTGGGAAACGTACGTCGTCAAGGTTTGCGATCTCACAGCCGGATAGATGTATCACCTCTCACATGTCTACCTTTCTTCAGACAAGAAGCTGTACTCGGTATCCCAGGGCATCACCATCTCCTCGGGAGTTTGCTTTTGCTACTTGGAATGTATCAGTCCTGGCACCAGATATAAAGAGACACACAATAGGAACAAACTGTGAGCACTATAATATTGACATTGTATGCATCCAAGAGACAAAGGTAGCCACTCAAACTGAACAGATGGTCCTCGATGCAGCAGAAGGAAATTATTCACCATGGGTTGGGCTTTCTAAGGGCACCAAGGCTACTGAATCAAGTTCTTAACTATGGACGCTTCAGCAATCACATTGCAAATATGGCCCTATCCCTATATTTGAGAAATGGCTGCACCACCAAAAGCAGAATTGTTAATGTACGTGGCCCATCAACAGGAAAAACTAAAAAAAAATCCTTCCTTAGTTGAGTCTTTGTATGATAAACTGTGCAGAGCCACCAAAGTACCATCAATATTTCTGTTATTTGTGATCAAAATACCCAAAGTCAAGATCTAAGCAGCCAAATAATAGAACGCAATAACATTCTACGCAACATCAGTAAATATCTTTAAGAACTTTTAGATCACGAGAGCTGATTCTCTGGTAAATGAGGTCTCTTCCACAGATGAATTTTGTAAAATGTTCAGGGCAGCCCGTGTCCGCAAAGTTAGGAGATCCATACCATCAATCTCTGTGGACAATGCTCATTGTCATTTTGCGGCAACTGACAAGGGAAAAGCTGACACTATTAGTGAATAGTTCAAAGAACAGTTCACTGACCCAGAAAGAGAACAGCTAGATCTTTTCAAAGGTGAACCCAGACCATTAAAAGTCCCCATCAAAGAGTATGAAGTGAAGAAAGTCATAAAAACCTTAAGGAACGGAGGATCATCACGCCCTTTCAGGGTCAATAATGAACAATATAGAACGATGTACTATCACCAGTCATCGCACCTATCATCAACTCTGCTTTTGAAAATCACCATCTGATTGGAGCTGTAGGTCAAGGAACTCTCATCGCACTGCCCAAACCAAAGAAATCACCTGGTCCACCTAAAAACCTGCGCTCTATTGTGCTCTTGGAGAGTATCCGGAAGATCCTGTCCACAGTTACATTACCCCGAATCAGAGGCAAGATTGACAAATTCACCGGGCTTTACCAGAGTGGATTTAAGAGGAGACGTAGCTGTGCAGATATAGATTGGCCCAACGTTTGCTTGTTTCTGCAATCATGTATAAGAACTGGGACTTCCACAAAATGGGCATAGACATGTCCCGAGCCTTTGATACCATTAAAAAGGTACAAACTTCCAGATGTATTACACCAAGCAGGCTGCAATGAAGATGAACTACGTCTAGTGAGACTACTTCTAGCAGGAACCAAGTTAGAGGTTCGTATAAAGTCAGCTTACTCAGCTGAATTTGAAACAACAATTGGCTCCCTACAGGGAGGTAGCCTGTCACAAGTGTTATTCACTTGCTACCTTGCTGTTGCCAAATCATCTGTAAGAAGATATTCTGAAAGAACCAATCGTCCAATTTCCTCTCTAGGCGTACCAATAGAAATGGAATATGCAGATGACGTGGACTTCATTGATGAAGAAAAAGACGCACTTGACATACTACTTCCTATAGCTTTCAAAATTTTGTTCAAGAACGCTTGTTCAAGGATGAAGCCAAGATCGAATTCATTTAATGTATATCTGTCTGAAATACCAGAAAAAAGAGAAAATAACGAACTGCTCCGGGAAAAAGAGAACTAGAGAAAGAGCAAGATCCTTGGATCTCTCCTCTGCAGCACCTCAGATATAGAAGCACGCTGTGTTATGGGAAACATTGCATTTCAATCCTTCTGGAAGATATGGATCCATGAACCCAAAAAACCCCTATATACATTATATTCACTATATACACTATATAATGTACCATGATGGCCAATAATGCTGTACAACTGTAACAGCTGGGCAGCTCCAAAGGCAGTCATGGACGAGCTTGCTGCCTGTCACCGAAAACATCTGCGTAGGATTACAGGATACAAGTGGCCAAACAGCCTAATCACAAAAAACGAGGCCCTATATAAAATATGTAACACCACCCATTCTCTACAAAAGTGGCTCGATAGAGACGGTCAATCTTCGGACACATAATTCGAATGCCAGAAGACACCCAAGCACAAAAAGCCTTAGAATTTTGTGTAGTGGGATCCAACAAATACAAGGCCTGCAAAGGAAGGCACTGCAAAAATCTACTTAATGTACCAAGAGTAGACCTCAGAGATGCAGACTCAGGAACTGTAAAAACTGCAAAAAGGCTTCGCGGTGCTAAAAATGCTGTCTAAGGATAAAATACAGTGAATCTAAATGAAGAATTGGACGAAGTTTCTACTCCAACTACAGATACAGTACACAGTATATCATCATCAATTTCTTGCAATTATGTCGACATCAATGTTTCACGTTAATGACATAATACAAAAACCCAAGTAATGTGCATCATTTCCTACCAAACAACGTAGAAACAATTACAAACAAAAAAGATTAAATATACTTCTTTTTTTTACTTCTTTAGTCCCAACTATTTTATATCCTGCATAAATAACTGAAAGTAAAAAATAAACAAATCAATAAATAAATTAATTAAAAAGCCTACTATTGAAAATGTGAAATTCCAGTAAGGCAAAATCTCACTCAAATATACTTCCATGTGGTAATCTATAATTCTTACGTTGAAAGTCAGTGACCATCTTGTAGTCAATTTTCGATTTTAATTCTTTCAATTTTACATAGTGTATATTCAAGTATCTCTATAATAATTTTTGTTCCATTTGATGGAGACATTACTTTTCCAGGTTCTTACCCTTACAAAAATTAATGTAAATTGAGCCACTATGACATCAATAACTTCGATACCCAAAAAATCACATCTCCGTAAACAAGGAGGGCATGAAAAAGTTTAACAAAAAACAGTGAATGAGAGGATATGAAGTTCTAAAGAAAACAAGTAGAAAATAAAAGTTGCATCAAATTGGATTATAATAGTAGCACTGGATCAGTGATCCTGTCTTAGATCAATGAAAGAGGAGACGCTTCGAGGTAATAAAGCTTTGCATTGAATTTGATTTAAATGTTCATGAATAACACAGCCTTGGCTGTTTTTAATTTTTATCTGTCATAGTTGAGTCCCTTTTACATTAACTATAATGATAATTGCGGGACGATAAATAGAAGCCTCAAATTTTTTTAATGAGTTTTGTAAAAATTAAGTCAGGTTTTTCTGATGTTTTACATTTAGAAGAGTAAACGCTGGTTTCTAATTTTAATTTTACGACACAAGAAACTTCCTAGTTAACAACGGTAATTATTGGCTTTCAGTGAGCAAATCCATTAAAAACGAAAAAGAAAATATGCTTTTATTAACGCTCAAAATAATATTTCTACAAAAAAAAACCTTTATAATCTTTAATACCAGAATAACTAAAACGTAATTGATGTTTTAATTAAAATTTTAATTAAAAAACTCCAACTCAGTAATTGAAGGCTTCTGGAAAATCTTTAAATATCTTCAAGTACAAATGTGACTGAGTTACTGTTAACTATTTAAAACTAGGGACTAAGTAGTGATAAATTTTGCTTACAGCAGTGTAAAAGTTTTCATGTATTAAAAATTATGGATTTAGGTCGATAATTTAGGGAATAGTTGAAAATAGGTTTTCTTCACTGTGGACCGATTGTGATCCTTCTGTACCATTCTGTACCATCACCTTAAAGTTCAAGCCAGGTTTCAAGCAATTATTAGATTAAGACACAGGAGGTAAAGTTCTGGTGGTGTTAATCATCGCCACTGTTTACCAAATAATGAATAATATTTGGGTGAAAAGGTGTTAAAGTCAAAAGAAACTCATGTTCTTGTCAACTGCCGTCATGCTAAATAATGATTTTCGGACTATGTATTCGATGTTGGTATGCTGAAATTATACAATGAGTAAAGTTGGCTACATACTATTACCCTGTCATTTCGTATTAAAGCCTTGACACACCCTGTATATTTCACTTGGCGCCTTATGGCCTAGCATTGTACAATAATCCAGCAAGTCTAACATTAGACAAAATATGTAAACAAATCATATTTTAAAAGAAATAATATGAATAATATCATTGAAAAACAGTAAACAACATATATATATATATACAAGGTAAACTAAGTAAGTAAGGTTACTTAGTTACTTAAGTAAGGTTACTTACTTAACTAAGTAAGTAAGGTTACCTTGTATATTCGCTCTGGATTTCCATCGAGCACTGTAAATGGTAGCAGAAAAACTCTATTATTTTCATTTGTTTGTTTACTTTTTTAAAACAAAAACACTACCATACGTCTTTGTAAAATTCTGTTCGTTTATAGAGGAATATATATATATATATGTATATATATATATATTTATATGTATATATATTTATATGTATATATATATGTATATGTATGATATTCCTCCATAAACGAACAGAACTTTACAAAGAAGTACAGTAGCGTTTTTATTTCTCATTTATTGCTCATTTCCCTTACAGACCAAATCTCACCTTAAACGTTCTATCCTGACCAATAGTTACAACTTTTGTAATATCGTGTGGGCAAAACAAAGCCCCAGTTACAAGTGAGACATGGCCCTCTAATGTTGCAACATGCTTGCATACCTATTTTAGAAAAAAAAACATAAAGAGTTAATTTCTCTAGTGAGAGACATGGTTAAAAAAAATGATCCAGTAAAGGACGGGCACCAGTAGCTCAGATGGTAGTGCATTTGACCATGACAACCATGGACACCGGTTCGAATCAAGTTCGATGCAAACATATTTTCACTTTTCCACAAAGAATTACAACAAATATCTCAGTTATACTATACCCCTATACTTACTTAATGCTAACACAACAAACAAACAAACAAAAGTGCACAATTCTATAAATGCTAAATCTTCTTCCAATTGATACTTTAGCATACCAGAAACTTGGTTATTAAGTGCTCAACTTCACTTTTATAAAATTAGTACAACTATGTATTACATATTATAAACGCAATAATTAGAGGTCATAAGGCTACAAAAAGTCATGGCCAGGATATTATATCACCAGCTAATTATATCAGTTACTCTTGCAAATCAATAACTACCGGAGAGTGGCTGATCTATCTTCATCCATACAAGCTTATTTCTCCAGATAATTGCAAAATTTGCAAAGAGGATTCTTCACGTAGTCCTTGTGTGATAACACATTTTTCTATCTTTAGACAGTTCCATGCCGGTCCCAAGCCTGAATAAATGGGAAGAGTTGCCTGTCAGGTAAGGCATCCGGGGCACAAAACACCTCTGTTTCAAACCTCATGAGATGCTTCACATCGAAACAGCCCTCAGTCCAAAGTAGAAGGAAGGAAAGCTGGAGGAAAACAGTTGAAGAGGATATGAGACAATTGGGTGCCAGAGAGGAAGATGTAATGGATAGAGACAGGTGGAAGAGTCTCATACACCGTCGAACCCCCATAGCTATGGAAAAATGGAGAAAGTAAGAAAGTAAGTAAATTCCAAAGTCGATCTGCCAATTAGTATGTATTTTCAAGCATCTACCATCTGACTCTGCTTTTTGCACTAAATGAATTACTTTACTTATATATCTGCTGCCTTTCTTAACTTTATTATCCAGTTTAACTCTAGGATGTACATTCCAAATTCACAAGTTATTCCGTGATTTTTGTCGCAAGTTATTTCTGTGGAGCCTAACAGGATAATTCACTCAACCAATACTTCAACATTAGTTTTTTAAGCCTTTAAGTAAAATATCAGCTCTGAGCATTTAATTCGCGTTTAACATAAGCTACTGTTTAGTTTAATTGTCTAAGTTTCACTACCTCTACCACTACCCTTGGCATCGGCCTCTCCAATTATACGCTGCTCTTTATATCCTCAGGTACCACCCTAGACATTTTTTCTATTAGTGTCGCTTCACAAATAGCAAAATGCTTTTTCTAGATGGATGTTTTTGACTGAAAGAACCTCGCGTAGTTACAAGAAAACAAAGAATCGATAAAGTTGAGAGAATTTATGCATTAGTAACCATTCACATTTGATGCTGTAGTACGATTTAAATGTATCTATCTGAAAATCAGCATTACACTCGGCAAAGAACTGTCCACATAAACATGAAAATGAAGATGTATGATAAGAAGAGGAGCGAGAAGTAAATATCACCCTGTTTTCTAAAGGAGTTGATTATTCATATACTGGCAGGTTGCTGGATGAAACTATTGGTTGTAGTGCATAAGACTGGTTCTACAAAGAACGCTTGTTCAGACAATGGTTACAGACTTAGGTAGGTAAAATATATGAAGAAGAAAATATGTTTTTCTTCTAAAGATAGCAATGCTAAATTCTGGTTTGGTATTGAATTTGTTTTCACTTTGAAAAAGATAGTGATGATTCCTACTGAAATTGAGGGGTGGAAGTGTGAGAGGAATCAATATGATCATCATCAAAGAAGAAAATAAGGGAATGTTAATGACTGCGTTTATGTTAATCTCTTCAGGATGTGGCACGCTGGCGTTATTTCCATGTGAGTATGTGTGTGTTTCTTAACTGAGTATTTGTGTCCTGCAGCTGTAGTATGCCACAGCCTGTGAATGTTAGTAGTATCATTGAATGATAAATTGTAGCAGAAGTAGGTTGATCAAGATACAATCTTATTTTTGCTACGTCATAATCCGATAGGCAAGCATAGATATTCAAATTCACGTTTAGTGAGCAATCTAAAAAAACACTAAGTGTATTCAGTTGTGTTTCTGATGGCAGTTAGATGGAACAGTTTGATTTGGGGTGACTCAGTTTGCCTGATGATCCTTTAAAAGGTAACAGAAAGAAGGAATTCTGTCTTCCCTTTCTCTCAATTTAGTACCAACGCATTACTCCGAGTGCCCTAGTGTAAGATTGTTTAATCCAGTTGTTTCATTTCATTTCACAGACCTCTGTGGCATCCAGTCAACATTTTCAAAACCAGATTTCACCTTTTTAATATCATATTTCTTCTACTCATAGCATGCAATCAGCTGAAAGTACCTTGCAGCTGTGTAAAAGGAGGGCTTCAAAAAGGTTTCAATGAGAATAGCAAGGAACGTGTTGGAGGATGCAATGAAAGAAGATCCAGCTGGGGAGAAAGTGAGATGAACTATGCCGACAGCAAACAACCACTATGAGCATATTTCTAAGGGTCCCCAATTCATGGGCGATGTGGTGCTGCTAGAGGATGGGGCTCCTTATAAAAGCTTTTAAACCAGGTACAGATTCAACATCAATAACAAAGGGTGAACCCAGAGAGATGTCTATTATCCTGAAAAGATTCAATGAAGAAATCTCTGGATATAACTTGGCCTTTTACACCACGGCGATAGTGTGTTGGGTGTGATGAAGTGCTATTATAATTAAGATGTAAGGAAAAAGGAAACGATATATACCTGTGTGGCTACTAGTAAATTTAACAGGAAACATGACCTTCTTCTAGGAAAAAACCTATAAACTTGACCAAGACTTGTGATTTTGGAATTTTAATAATGTGAAATTTTTCGGATTTACATCCTTCTTGTTTCTATTAATGCAGTATTGGTAAGTAGTAAGGGATACAAGTTACCACTGAATCACTTTAACTGAGGGAATATAAGAAGGAAAGAAAAATCGGTCATGAATAAGATTGTGTTATCTAATTATTCACACTACCTTTATATTTGTTGTTAACTATTAGTACCAGAAATATATTGACTCACCACTATGTCAATAATCCATACTTCATTTTTAATACAAACACATATGTATGTATCATTAGCACTAAATGAAAGAAATTGTATTTTGCCAAGGTCCTTTGCAACTTTTGTGCCCAATGGAGAGCCTCCTGAAAAAAACATTTGAAAAATCAACCATTAACCACTTTTCATTTGATTTATTTTAATCGATAAAAAGAACCTCTTTCTGAAACAGACATTTTCATATATTATAAACTACTTAATTTCTTACCTCAATCTGACTATACATGTTCAATAAGGCAGGCACAAATAAATCAATGTAGTTTGTGTAGCATAACATTACTTTGATTTATTATTATTATTATTATTTTTATTATCATTATTATTATT
>RDPX01000050.1:2468328-2581433 GCA_003991215.1 Morbakka virulenta
TGAGTAGGCTAACAGGTGCTACACCTTGCCCAAGGGTGACCTGGAGGTAGTTGTGGCAAAGGGTAACCTCATTCGCCCACGTCGAAACTCCACAACCGGATGCAGTTTATCGTCATATCCAGGTTGTTTCAATACACCACAGAGCAATCAAAATGAAGTAATTTTCTTAACATCATCAACTCCGAATGATAGGTTTCCATAGTTGAGGAATAAAGCATCTATTGAATACTAAGGTGGCACAGATCAATGTGTAGCTCTGACTGTCTGATGTCATAGAAAATACAGAAGGAAGTGTCTCTGCAGGTTCGTTCTTACTTGACAGTCTTGTATCCAAAGCATGATAATTCTTTTTGTCAATGATTAATTTTCTTACTCTTGATTTTTCTATTTTGAGTAAAACTAACTATAGATGCGATAGATTTTTGGCTTCTGATATATGTAAAACAGTGGCCAAGTGAATAATGATGCCAATTTTCTATAGATTCAATGATGGCAATTGGGTCTTTTTCCACAGACAACTGCCATTTCTCTCACTGACTGAAAGTGTGCTAGAAAAGTGAGCAACAGTTAAGCTATGTGCAACCATGGTAACCATGCAGTTGGATCAATAGCTTGAACCACTAAGTTGGTTACGTTCTTCTGTAAATTGCTCAAATTATATTTGTTCCCCCTGAGGAAGAGGGAAGTTTAAATTTGTAGCTAAGAGATGGATTCTTGTGGAGATCCAATGAGAATAATATGCAAGAGTTTCCATTGCACAATTTTCTTCTTCTTTTTCTTCTTCTTTTTCTTCTTCTTCTTCTTCTTCTTTACCTTCTTCTTCTTCTATCCATTTCAAACATCATGCTTCCCTTGTTCAGGGGTCTGACAGTTTCTGACAGTCAGCAGGCAGCATCTCTATGCAACACAGTTTTGTGGATTAACCATCTCCATCTTCCATGACTTTCTATTTTGTGTCACTGTTTGGACCCATGTCTTCTTTGGCTGACCAGCTTTCTTCTGGTTACTGACCTCTATTTTTGTACTTTTATTTATCAAAGAATTGTTTCTTTCAACATGGCCAAACCAACATAACCGATTCGCTCTTAGGAGCTCATCAAGCTGGGGTGGGTGGGTGGGTGAAGTTCTCTCAGTAAGGGGTCTGATCTAATGTACTGAACTTGTCCAGGTTTAATGTTGCACATCCATCTGATCAAAGCCCTATCACTGTGCTGTAGACATGCAAGGGCAGATTGGGTGAGGGCCCAGCATTCACTACCATACAGAAGCACACTCCTGACACAGTTGCTATATACTCTACCCCTGGTGGCTAAAGGTACAGTCCTTAATGTTAGTAAAGGTAGCAATTCTCAAAACTTCTTCCAAGGAGACTTCACTCTGACTGCTAAACTATGTTTGCTGCCGCACCCAGGACTCAACATATCTTCCAAAAAGGTCTACTACTTCCAGTGTGTTGCCACAAACTACCATCTCATTTTATGGGTGGCCTTCAACTGGCTACACCTGTCTCAGACATCTCTTGCACTTGTAGTTTGCATCCAGCCTCAACCTTCCTTTTAGACCACTACAGTTTTTGTGCACCCATAGAGAGCATGAACTACACAGGATGGCATTAGATATTACATCATTTCTACATGAAGAAGGCATCAGCTGTGCCTCTACCAGGTATGAAACCAAACTGCATTTTATTGAAGTCCACTTGCTGTCTCATAATGCTGTCAGCCACTCATTCCAAAACTTTCATTGTTTGTTCCAAAAGCTTGAGACCTCTGTAATTACCCCTGACATGAGCATCACATTTGAATTTAAAGCAGTTCACAATGAAGCTCTCTTCCCAACTACCTAATAGCAATTTAATTAAAACGATTCTATCTGATATCTGTTGTAACTTGAACACCTTTTCAACCCACTTCTCTGCTAGAAGAATTCCAACACCTGCTGTGCCCTGCTTATTGACCAACCAGAACAACTTGTATTTTGAGTCCTTGCCTTGAACAATCCAAGCAGAGCCACCTCTCCATCTAGTCTCTTGCAGGCAGAACAAGTCAACCTTTCTTCTTGATACTGTTTTGACTCCTTCTTCTGCTCTTTCTCTCAAGGTGCAGATATTGAGGGATGCAAATCTAAAAACTATTGTGGGATTCCACATGATGATGATATGGCTAGCCTACTGATGGTCCTACTGTTGTTCTACTGTATGAAACCAGCAGGGACATTTCATGTTATCAATGGTGCAGCCAGCTGAAAGCTGGCTGCACCATTGATAACATGAAATACAATACAATTGTACTGAAATAAATTATCATCTGCTTCAAATGTGGTGCATGCCTCACCTTTATTTATTTTGATTTAGTGGTAAGTTCATGTGAGGTCAAGAGTGCTGAATACAATGTACTGTGAAATTCTTCTCACCATCTCATCTATGTTTAGCTGTGGATGGGCACCAACAAGTCTGAATCTATTAATAGTTTGAAGTAGTAAATTACCAAGCATTCCTTGTGGTTATTGTCTGTTGTCACTAGCAGCTCAGCAGGCCATAATAACTCACTATTCACAACAGTGTCTTCTTTTAGGAGGTGAGAAATTTCAGCTTTTATAAATTTTTGTCCATTGGCAAATAGCAACTGGATTTTACTATTACGATCCACAGTCAACTGTTGTATATTGTACTAACGGATTGCATGCAAGTTGTTATTTCAGGATGTCTAATTTTGAAATAAAAAAACAGCTACCTTGTGATTTTAGAATGTGATTGTAGAAGTGCTAGTATCAAATTTTACTACTTCTGTGTTTTTATCAATATCTCCTCTGTGGCTTAAAAACAAACTATAACATCAGCCATTAGATTTGGGAAGTGAGATGCTTAACTTACTGAGTTGCTTGCCAATCCACAGACATTAAGAATTCATTTTTCCCAATGGAAATTCAACAGACATGTGCTGTCTGAGAAAATCTTGTCTGAGAATTACATTGCAGTGGAAGTTGTCAATAGCCAAAATTTAACATTTTCATAACTCTTACCTGAAACCATTCCCTTTGCTGTTAACAGCCCCAGGTTGGGCATATACGAAGCAGCTTCCATTGACACATATCCTGATGTCAGGTCCATTTGCAAGCTAAGAGAATACCACTATAAACCAAACTTTTTAAGCTTTCCACGTCAGTCAACACTTTTGCCCTTATTTCTGCTGTTGTGTATTGAAAATTTCAATTGTTTTGTTTGATAAATGAATCAGAGGTTTTCTCCATTCTAGCTAACATGTGTGTTAGATCAGCTGCTTTTGAAGATTTAGTGTTTTATTTTGTAGCATCCCTTTTTGATGTGTGGTTTTAACAGGCCATTATTAAAAGTATCCCAGATAGAATCATAGTGGTTTACATTTCCAGTCACTGACTGAAGTTCGCATTCCTTGGCCAATGGTTTTGGTTATTGCAGCTATTGGTCTCTCTGGCATTTATTTCATCATGTGGCAAAAACAAGTTCAGCAAATGCTTCTTTATTTTGCTTTATATATAAATTGCCAGGGGGGGGGTTTCAATTCAATCTTCATTAAAAGATGTATCTGCTATCAATTTATGTCTTGGCTGCAAAATTGTTGATGAATACATTCAGCTTACTGATTCCTGTATGTTTCATTATGAGTACCTGAT
Organism: Morbakka virulenta; assembly: GCA_003991215.1. NCBI lineage: Eukaryota > Metazoa > Cnidaria > Cubozoa > Carybdeida > Carukiidae > Morbakka > Morbakka virulenta. Next base: position 2,471,980 of record RDPX01000050.1, read on the forward strand.
TAAAATTTATGTCTGATGCCAGTGATTCCATTGTTTGGTTGCTTCACCATCACCTTTGAAACATTTGGGTTTTAGAAAACATATCATGTTTTTTCAGTAAACTTGTTATAGTTTGTGTAGCAGACCAGATGATGCTAGTTTAGAAAACTTTAAAGAAGGCTTTATTTGCATAAAGAATTAAACTAAATCTCAGCAAAAAAATTCACACAATTAATAACCATGTACATTATATGTTAATTAGTCCTAAATAATGTAAACTTACAATAACTGATTAGTTTATCTATCTCATGTTATCTACCACAAGTTGTCTTGTTTGTTATCATCATCATAATTAGCTTATTATCATTATTGTCATGAAATTGTTGTGTTTATTATTAATTGAACAAACCTTTAATATGTTTCATTCTTTTATTCCTTTAGGTATATATATGTATTAACATCTACGCTGATTTTGTGTTTAATAAAGCCATTTGTTCAGGCATACTTCTGAGTCGATTTTATTACAATTTATTAAACACAATAAAGATGAGCAAAGCCCTGAAGCCTTTACGATTGGATGTCAATCCAAACTCACCCAAAGCTGCAAAAGAATGGAATCACTGGAAAAGGACTTTCGATAACTTCATCACGGAATGTGGAACTGATGCCCAGGATAAATTCAGGTCCATCATAAATTTCATTTCTGCAGACGTCTTTGATTATGTTGAGGAGTGTACTACCTATGACCAAGTAGTTGAGACTTTAACTAAATTATATGTTAAAACACCGAATACCATTTTTGCACGACACCAACTTGCTTCCAGAAAACAAAAGCCAGGTGAATCCCTTGATGAATACCTTGAAGAATTGAAAAAGCTGAGTAAACATTGCAACTTTACAGCAGTTACAGCTGATGTATATCGTTCAGAAATGATAAGAGACTCATTTATTAATGGTCTTTCATCAAACTACATCAGACAGCGTCTTTTGGAAAATGAGAAATTGACACTTGATCAAGCACATGAACGTGCACGAACCCTTGATCTTGCCCAGAAAAACTCTGAAGCTTATTCGCAACAAAACAATCCCCTAACTGTAGCAGCTGTAGCAGTGGATCAAAAAAGCGCTGATGATGTACCATCCCTTGCAGCCTTACGAAAGGGTTCGAATACCAAATCAACCAATCCTCGCAAGAAATTGTGCTACTTTTGTGGTGGATCAATGCACGCTAACCGATCCTTATGCCCTGCCCGAGATTCTACTTGCCACAACTGCTCAAAAGTAGGACATTTTTCAAAAGTTTGCCAATCTACAAAGAAGGAGTCTAACTTATCTGCCATTTATTCACCAACACTTTGTGCTGTCTCGACAGCTTCTCCACTGAATCTCCGCCATGCATCGGTACCTGTAGTTGTGAATGGCCAAACCCTGGATGCATTGATTGATTCCTGCAGTTCAGACAGTTTTATTAGCGAAGGTGCTTTCAACAAACTTCAAATTCCAAAACTCCCATCCAACAAAACTGTTTTTCTTGCTCTCACCTCAATGGAATCGACAGTTATTGGGAGCTGTCAGTTGAATCTTTCGTTGAATGACCAGACCTATGAGAACGTTAAAGTTGACATTCTTCAGAACCTATGTAGCGACATGATTTTGGGGTATGATTTCCAGAAGCAACATCAAAATTTAACTTTCCAGTTTGGTGGCCCCAAACCTGACTTGATAGTTACACCACCAACCCAAACCAACATATCTGCAATGTCTGAGTCAAATACCTGCACCAAATTTGCTGACGTTAAACCCCCTTCACTCTTCAAAAGTCTTCCAGACGATATCAAACCGATCACAACAAAGTCGAGATCCTTCAATAAAGATGATCGAGCTTTTATTGAAGAGGAACTTCAAGCACTCCTTAAAGCAGGAAAAATTCAGAGGAGTGATTCTTCTTGGAGAGCTCAAGTGTTAGTTGCAAAAGATGAATTTAATAGACATCGTAAGAGACTATGTATAGACTATTCGCAAACAATCAATCTGTACACCGAACTTGATGCGTATCCACTACCTCGGATTGATGAAATGGTCAACAAACTTTCCGAGTACAAGTACTTCTCTACCTACGATCTCAAAAGTGCCTACCACCAGATTCCATTACAAGAATCCGAAAGGAAATACACAGCATTTGAATGTCTCGGTGATTTGTACGAGTTTGTCGTTGTCCCATTTGGAGTAACAAATGGTGTTCCGTGTTTTCAAAGGACAATGGATGATTTAGTAAAAGAGGAAGGTTTGAATGACACTTACCCTTACCTCGACAACGTTACCATTGGTGGAGTAGATGAAGCTGATCTCCAGAAAAATGACACTGCTTTTCGAGAAATGATTGCCAAACGAAATGTAACTTTGAACAACTCTAAAACTGTGCAATGTTCTTCCGTAATTGATATCCTTGGGTACCGTATCAGCCATAAAAGTATCAAGCCAGATCCTGAAAGATTACAGCCATTATTAGATTTTCCACCACCATCCAATGCTGGCTCCCTTCGAAGGACACTGGGAATGTTTGCATATTATGCCAAATGGATACCTCAGTTTTCAGACAAGATCAGACCATTAGCTGAAGCTGAAACCTTCCCACTGAGCGAGCTTGCACTTAAATCCTTCAACACCATCAAAATGGAGCTTGCAGAGGTTGTTCTAGCACCAATAGATGAAGATGCACCTTTTGTTGTGGAGTGTGATGCTTCTGATGTGGCTATATCTGCTTCACTAAACCAAAACGGTCGACCTGTAGCGTTCATGTCAAAAACACTATCAAAGAGCGAACGATGGTACCCAGCTGTTGAAAAGGAAGCACTGTCAATCATTGAAGCTGTCCGAAAGTGGAACCATTTACTATCACGACAACGATTTACCTTGATAACTGACCAACGCTCCGTTTCATACATGTTTGACAATCGAAAGCGTACTAAGATAAAGAACAGTAAAATTCAAACTTGGCGTATGGAGCTTGCTGAGTTTTCATACAGTATCAAATACCGTGAAGGAAAGAGCAATGTTGTCGCAGACTCCTTTACACGGGCTCACTGCCTCGCAATATCCAGTAATCTAGATGACATTCATGCACAACTCTGTCATCCCGGTGTTACCCGTCTATTGCATTTTGTCAAATCAAAGAATTTGCCATTCTCAACAGAAGATGTTAAACGTACCTGTGCAAACTGTAAGATTTGTGCAGAGCTGAAACCACAATTTTTCAAACGCCCTAATGCTACTCTTATAAAAGCAACCAAACCGATGGAACGATTGAGTCTGGATTTTAAAGGTCCTCTACCATCCACCTCACGCAACAAGTTTATGCTAACTGTCATTGATGAGTACTCACGGTTCCCTTTTGCAATACCTTGCCCCGACATTTCTACACCTACCGTCATCAAGTCCTTAGACTCACTATTTTCCCTATGTGGCATGCCAGGCTACACACACTCAGACAGGGGAAAATCCTTTATGTCAGAAGATCTTTGCAGCTACCTTACCAGCAGAGGAGTGGCTACCAGTCACAGTACACCATATCATCCCATCGGCAATGGCCAAGTGGAACGATATAATGGAATCATTTGGAACGCTGTTCGACTGGCGTTAGCATCCAATCAGTTACCTGTCACCCAATGGGAGAAGGTATTACCGGATGTCCTACATTCTATCCGTTCGTTGCTGTCAACTGCTACCAACACCACCCCACATGAGCGATTCTTCAACTTCCAACGAAAATCCAGTAACGGCACCTCACTTCCTTCTTGGTTATCTCCAGGACCTGTTTACCTTCGTAAATTCGTACGTTCCAGTAAACATGAAAATTTAGTTGAATCAGTCGAGTTGACCCATGTCAATCCAACTTATGCTCATGTTCGTCACAAGGATGGTCGGGAGTCCACAGTATCACTTTCTGACCTTGCACCTTGTCCAAGGGACACAGAAGAAACCCACCTGAACAGATCAAATGGAACCTTGGATCCAGAGGCGACACAAAGTGAAGTGACTGTAAGTGAGAATAATGTTCCTGACAAAACGACTGAAGAAACCGTAAACAACACAAACCAATGTCCAGTAGACGATTTGAAATCTGAACAACCATCACCAACAGATAGTGTACGTCGGTCATTGCGTATTAAGCAAAAAACCACAAAAGTATGGGTTTGAAGATGATTAACTTTGATAAAAACCAAGGAACTCCTAACTGAGGGAGAATGTCATGAAATTGTTGTGTTTATTATTAATTGAACAGACCTTTAATATCTTTCATTCTTTTATTCCTTTAGGTATATATATGTATTAACATCTACGCTGATTTTGTGTTTAATAAAGCCTTTTGTTCAGGCATACTTCTGAGTCGATTTTATTACAATTATCCTTATCATCATATCCTATCAAAATAGTATCAAACTGACCCCAATAGTCTAATATAAAACTCAATAACAAACCCTCTGCTTATTTACAAGTGGGCAAGAAAATTACCAAATTAAAAAACTAAATTTACCTGTGTTGTACTCATTTATTGCCCTTTCAATGTTCCAGATAAAAACTGAATCCTCTGAAGCTGAACAGAGCAGGCAAGGATTTTGACAGTTGCCAAATGCCAGAGCAGACACAAGTTTTGAATGGCCACGAAGGCACTTTGGCTAAGAGGAAATGTAAAAGGAAACCTGCATTAAATGTATCAAAAGAATTGTCATGCATTTCAGTAAATGTGTTTAACAAAATGTGTAAATGGGTTGAAATTTTGTGCTATTATCAGTTCCTTTTAATTGAGCCAATAGCTGGAACAGTACAATAATATTATTCAGTTGCTTCCATTTGACTAATATGTGCCTTTTAACTAAATTCAGAGTGGCAAACTAGACAAGAATAGAATTAATTTGGTATCTACTTCAATCAGCACACAAATGATGGACACTCCACAAAGCTACAAAGATGAGGCTACAATTATTATTGATAAACAACTTAAGGGTGTAACCTTCTGGATAAGCTTCACAAAGCCAGGTGGAGGATCAGTTCAGATAATGACAGTTGGACCATCAAGTGGTCATAGTTTGACACAGAGTTTAATTAGGCCACCACAGAGAGACATGTGATTTCACCATCAATGAGACATCCAGCCATATAAAATGTAACAGATTAGTGGCCTGACCAGGATGAATTCTTCATTTTGACAAAGTACATCTAAGGCAAATGGGAGACCAATAATGAGTGGCAGATTGGCATTAAATGCTAATGGCTGTGATAGTGGAATTTTTTAAGGGACAAGAAGGTGTGACAGGTATTCTTGAGCTGTACCAATGCTCGATCTAGGTCAAGAGCATAAAGTAATGACAGAAGATTTGCTTTAGTTGGAACTGAGTAGGGTGGTCAAGTCAAATATGCAAGGTTGTAACCAAGCCTGCTAAAACTCTTATGGGTGATAGTATTCTCTCAGTGATGGGGGAGAAAGGTTCATGGTCTAGTACAATTGCCAGTCCACTGTATTGAACTGACATTTGATTAGTTAGAGTATTATGAAATGCTCTACTGACTACCACATGAGACTTGCATAATGCACTTCATTATTTCATCAGTATGAGTACAACATGATATCATTCAGGATTCTGCTGTCCTGTAGTTAAGTCAGTAGAAGGTAATTGTAAAATGCCAGAAATTACGGATAATATAAAGGATCCATTTCTCACAGATACATGACTTCTGATTTTGTGAGTTCATTCCATTTATACTGTTATTGCCTACATGTTTATTTAAGTGTTGTTATTTCCATTATGTTCACCACTCATAGATGTCAAGTTGCTGGGAATTGACATTTTGGCTCCCACCATTAATTAAATTTTACTTTACTACTTTGGTTATTTACTTCTTCTTACTGCTTTCCTCTATTTGAATGGGAGAAGTTAATCAATTACTGATGTGCTTGTGAACTGGGCATGCTCCAACATGGGCCAACATGGCAGACACAGATGTTATTGAGGTAAGGGTCAATGAGTTTCTTGTTAGATTAGAAACTGAACAGGCCTGTGAGCTGGCAAATGGGCTAGGAATCGATCACAACCAGTGGGTTGATCAACCAATTTCAAAGGTTTACCACTGCATTTGGTGATTTTAAGAATGTAACACAGGCAAATTTCTTCATAACTCACAACTGTTAATGGCCAACAATCTCGTTGTGTCTCTCTCAAAACCTCCCACTACCTCCACTACTATTTCTATCCAAGCTCAACTTTGTACATCATTTCATCATTCAGATTACATAAACCTCTCTATTTGAAGGGGAATGTAAGGTCTCTGGGGAGATCTTGATTCTTGATTAATGAGATGAACTCACTTATGTTGGCCTTTAATGCAAGATTGATGAAGCTAAAGGTAAGGGGTACATAGAGTCAGAAATTGTCTCATGATGTGGGCATGATATGGGCAATGGTCCCTGATCTACAGTTTCAGCCATATTTAGAATGTAACCCTAGTATTCTCCTTGATTGATTAAGAAAGATATTAAGGTCCCATTTTTGAGAGAAATCTTTCACCGAGTTGTATCAGAAACTAACCAAATTAGTTCAAAGGCAAGATGATTATGTATTGTCACTCTTTTTATGATCTTTTCAGCTTCAAAGGGATTTGACGGACACTGATACCTCTAGAGGCATCTCACCCACCCAGATCGCCTCCAAGGTTTATAACCACTGTCTTCTAAATTGCATCTGCTCTGCTATCAATAAAGTGCTAAGACCTAATCAGAATGGATTTTGAAAAGGCAAATCTACCTCATCTCACCTGCTTGCTTTGCACCTCATCGTTGAAGGGTTTAAAAATCATGATATGGAAGCGGTGATTACATTCATAGACTTTTGAAAAGCCTTTTTTCAATTATATTTATCATGCAAAAATGTAAAGCACATGGAATCCCTGCTGATATCATTGTTGCCATTAAAGTCATGTACATGAACACCTCTGCAGTCGTCCTTACCCCTGAAGGCATAACCAAAGAATTTTTCATTGACACCAGGCTCTTACAAGGTGACCCTCTTGCACCTTTCCTATTTATTATTTGTTTAGACTACACTCTTCACTCTACCATCAAATAATGATAGTCTCACTTTGGAATGTCATTGCAGTAGGCATCACCAAGCCATTGTCCTGTCAGGTTTAGATTATGCTGACGATATTGCACTCCTTGTGGACAACATTGCTGCTGCTCAGGATCTTCTTCTTCACATTGAAAAAGCATGCCAGGGTGTCAGTTTATTTTTTAATGCATCCAAAATCAAGTATATGCATTTGAATCCATCACAACTGAATGCAATACTTTTATCATCTGACAGTTCCATAATCGAGCTGGTTGATGACTTCAACTATCTCGGAGGCCTCACCAATTCTCCAAATCTAATGTCACTCAACTGTGAAACAAAAATCACATAACATCTGTTCTTCATCCATATTCTCCACTGGGAGCCTAAGTGGGTGGCTGTGTTGTTGGGAAGATTGACAGTGCAGAGTAGCTTCTATTTGTGGTACAATGTTTTGCTGGTCTAATGTTGATGCAATGTTATCTGCTATTTGAGGAGTGGTAAGCCCAACATTATTAAAAGAATGTAATATGTCTGCAGTCTTATCATCAACCTCTTCACTCTCAAATGCTTTGCTGAGGAGTGGCATACAAAATACTCTGGACAAAACACCTTGTAGGGTGACAGTAGTAACTACCTATTCTTCAGTAGCTTCAACAAACTTGCAGACCTGACAATTCAGGTTGTTACATTAAACTTGGTGTCATGAGCTGTAATCGCTGTTTTGATATACACTTCTGGGAAGTTGGCTAAGGATGATACTGAGAGAACTCAGTGTAGCTAAAAAGGTGGACATGTGGGATGAAGCTGAAAACTGTTCTTGGTATAGATACTTAAAAGCTTGCAACCTTGCACAGCTTTGAGTCAGTTAAAACCTGCCAGGGATAATGAAATTCTATTGCATAAGACACAAAGTGATTGACCCTTTCAGCTATTGCTACAGCTTCTAACTCACAAGGATACCATGTTTGTTGCTATTGATTCAAATAAAAACTGTAAAACTGTGACAGATGGCATTTTCCATTGCAGTAAACAAAGAGTGTGGCCCAAGGGCTTCTCTTGACTGAGGGTTCATCTATAGTTAAGAGTGGCTGGTAATGGGAGTGCACCTTTTTGGGAGAGAAGCAGTCAATAAAGCTGAAAGCTTGTGAGTACATGGTGTTAAAGTTCCTGCTGTCTACAAGCAACAAAGAAATGCAGCACTCTCCAGACAATCAATAGTCTTTGACGGCAAAAGAGTCAAGTTGTTATCTTTCTTTTATTTCAAAATACGAGATGTAATGAATAAAGACACAAAGATTGCAATAAAAACTAGGCTTTACTGAGCTATCAATGGATGCTACATCATTAGTTTACAAAATGGCGGTTGATACAGTGAAACTGCTGACCTAAATACAAATCACAACAGGAAGTCCAACAGACTAAATTAGAAGTTCAGAGTTCTTAGCAAATCATAGTGTATAATAATCATAGTTCATAATAAATCATAGTTCATAACAATAGTTCATAATAATAAATTATAGTTCATAACACGAGACCAGTTCTCCAACAGCTTAGGGATGTTGTTTGACACATGTACACCCACATGTACACCTACATCCTCACATCCATTTCGCTAAAATTCCAAGCTCTTCAAGACAGTAAGCTTCCATCTGCAACTGTTGGATGTTGGTATGGTTACATAATGGTAACTTACCCTTCTTAGCAATGAGGCTCTACAGGCCCCAGTTTAATACATGCTATGACAATACAATGACAATAGCTGACACAAGTGTCTGTTTTTGTCATGTACCAAACTCTTTTGTTTCAGAATACTGAATCAAAACTCTTGTAGACATTCAACAGTTAACTGGTTGACCACTTGAGAACTAGAATGGTCACTTCGTGGTAGAACAGGTGAACATGGCTTATGAGGTACCTCCACCACTCTCTGTCAAAGATGTCATTCTCACTGGTATTCACAAGCCTTATGCTTCAGTCACAGTTGTTTTCCAGTTCTTTATAGGTTTTCCAGCAGGTTCTCTTCTGTCTGCAATCTGTCTCCAAGAGGTTCACTCAAATTTCAACAGAATCCATATGATTGCCTTTCTCAGTATCCAATTAAATGTCTTTACAATGTCAATGAACATATGGTAAGGCTGCCTTTTCTTCTCTAAATATTTCCTTTGCAGCTGCCTAATGAGAAAAACACTACCTTTTGCCAACTTTTCTGCATGGAAACCAAATTGGCTGCTTCTAGTCTTAATGATTCTGCATAGTCTGGTACCCAAAACTTTTTCAGAGATATTCATATTGTGCTTCAATAACCTAAGGCATCTATGCTTTCCACAGTCTAATGCATCACTTTTACCTTTACATAGGCTTGGGTCCTGATGGCTTTCCATATGTTGTCCATGGTCATTGAGTTCTTGGTAAAAGTGTTTCTTGAGGTGACAGGGCAAAAATGTGTTATCTGTTCAAGCATTAAGTCAAGTTTAGGAACTTCTTGGGCTGCAGTGCAAAGAGGGGGATGGGAACCTTCTTGGTCAACAGCAAATGTGTGCATGGACATTAACTCTGTTCCTCTTGAGATGTGTGACTTCACATCTTGTCACTCTCCCCACATTAATAAGAAGGTGGACAAAGAAAATACACAAGTAAATTAAACTAAAGGACAACACCTCTCTCTTTCCACTAATAAGCATGAATAACCAAACATGTTAAAATTAGTTCATGTAGGCAGGGTGCAAAACTGCCTTTATCAAAACACAATCAAAATAGTGATTGGCCAGGTTTATCAAAAGCATCCATTTATTAGATAAGGTTAAAAACACTTAAAAACAATCACATTGTATAGAAACACATAATTTACAACTACATTTATAGTACAATTTGCATGGTATACACTGTGTAATGTTGTAGCCCTCAGACACCAGCCAAGTATCCTTTTCCTTTCATATTACAGACTGCAGCACTATTACTCTTACTATACTATACTATTACTATTACTACTAGTACTGTGTAATAGAGGATGTTATGCATAGTTAAAAATTAACAATTCTGCTAGTATAATCATTAACAATGTGTTCTCATGAGCAGTATGCGGGATTTTGAGTCTATTGTGATAAAACAATTGTTGAACAATAAGTTCATTTTTGTAGGTGATGATGTCATCATACATCTACAAGTGGTATCTATTGATGATATTCCTAATTGTGCAAAGTGGCTCATGGTGTGCTTCGAGCATGCCATCTTCAAGGATGTTGACCACTTCATGTGACAACCATTCACAGCAGCTAACCTAACCCTGTCTCAGGTAACAGGCTACTGTAAGATGAAGGAAAATGTTTCTAATATGTTGATAGCATCTACAGAACAGTTCTTCATAGCACTGCATTTACTAACCCCATTTAAGAGGTTCTGATTAACATTAAGAATGGTTGGTAGTGGTAATGTGTTGCTGTTGTTATACTTATTGTGTGAGGTCAATGTGATGTGATCTGTAAAGATTATTTTACAACTAAGGTTACTGAGGTTGGTATTCAAATTTGGATGTTGCTTGGTAGCAGGGAGAAGAATCAAGCAGAATCTATAATGCAGTGGTTTTCTTGACCCTGGAACAAGGGTGTCACTGTGAGACCTATTTCTTAATAGCCTCATATGTGATTTCTGATCCATATCAACCATGAGGTGAGTGCAGCTAAAGAGTACATGTCTTACTTCATAAAGGGCATAGGCAATTGCTTGTGCTTTCCTCTTGCAACAGTGCATACCACAATTCAGCACTGTTTGTGAAGTGACTTTCAATAAGAATTATTTCTCAGCCTGTGAGACAGCAAAAGAACTCTGCTTTACACCTGCTGTAGTGTTTTTGAAATAGCCTCTCTTGCATAAATACATAGCAAAAAATCTTTGTCATCTTTTTTCAATACATGCCCATACAATCTCAGACAGCTCTCTCTCTCAGACAGTTCTCTCTCTCTCTGTCTGTCTCTGTCTCTCTCTCTCTCTCTCTCTCTCTCTCTCTCTCTCTCTCTCTCTCTCTTCACACTCTTTCTCTCTTCACACTCCCTGTCTGTCTCCCTCCCCCTCTCTTTCTATGCTTCTCATTCCCTTTCCTACTCCCCCTTTCTCTCTTTCTTTTTCTCTCTCTCTCTCTCTCTCTCTCTCTCTCTCTCTCACAACAATATCAATTCCTGACTTTAATCCAGTCAAATCAATCAAATCTCTTTTACTTTTTCTTTCACTGTCTTTTTCCACAGATCAATCTCAGCATTTCCTTCTCACATCAATTCAGTAATCTTTCTTCATCTGCTTTCACAACCCATGTCTTTGCACCATAAACCATTATAGGCCTCATGCATGTTGCATAGATCTTCCCTTTCATTATAAATGTCAGTCTTGCTTGTCTACACACAATGTCCTTTAACTCATTAAACCTCTTCCATCCCATTCTAACTCTGGAGACCACTGCTAGCTGACTTCCTCCACATGCATTTAAATTGTCTCAAAGATAGCAAAACAATTCTACTTTTTCCAAGCCACAAAACACTTGTTCATCGCCATCATCATCAGTCTGCTGCTCGCCTTTAAAACATCTCTTACACTTTAAACTCTCTGCCATTTTCCTTCCAAATCTCTTCACTCCATGACATCTTGCATCTTGCACCATAAACATTCGAATATTACAGACAACTGAACAGAAAAATAAGCCCTTTTTATAGTATTTAACAGATTATAAATTTATAATACTTAAGAGTGGTTTGTTTTACTAGTACACAAAATGTGCCAGGGCTGTTCAACAGCAGACAGACAAGTACCAAGTACTTGCAAATATTTCTCATTCAGGAGCTTCAGTACAAGCAGTTACTTTTAACCAAATCAGGATTTTCCATTATCTTTTCATATCAAAGAAAAGACAGTTAGGTACAGCATCATATGGTAGTATGTAAAATTTTAAACAAAAAGATTTACTTTCTCGAATAAAAAAGGCTTTATTCAAAATGTATTACTGTGATGTGATAAAAAAGCTACTTTGAAAGAATAACTTTTTATACATATTTATTACATATAATAGATGTTACATATCAATAAAATAGATCATTTCTGAAACTGGTATCATTTAGATCAGGTCATAATTTTTCTTGTTGTTGTTTACCAGAGTATTTGCCAGAGTAAAAAATTCACTTAATCATTCTAACTGGTTGGAATAATCGGCGTAGACCATCTCAAATTTCGAAATATATACGAGTACTAATTAGGAATTATTAATATAATAGGATATAGACCTTACAGGATGTTGAAACGATGTAGCATGGTTCTTCAATGTTACACCTACCGTCTTATCTATATCGTCACATTTCCATATTCCAATTTCATTCACTGATGATGGTAGAGCAATGAACAAATCATTACAGGCGATCTGAGTGTGCACCAAAGGAGTTGCTTTCCTTGTAAGAATTGTTCCAACGCAGTCAACAAATGACTCCATCGGACTTCAGTCACTTGTCAATACAAGCTCGACAGAACAACTTTATCTACCTGGACAAATTTACATGCCAGATTGATTAACGCCCATTAAGGTAGACCACGTATCAATCTAAAATTTCTATTGCACGGAAACAAGGCATTTTATTACTATTTACAATAAAATGTAACGGTTTTTATATCTTTATTACAAGTGTTTACAAACATGCATGTTTAAAAAAAGTGGAGAATATTGCTCTTTCCCTCTTGCCTCACGGCCTCTTTCTTCTCTCAATGTTTTTCTGCTGTTTTAGCCTCGTTTCTAGCCGGAAGGTAAATACGGAACCATGGAAACGCAAAAAACTTCAACATTTCAAATCAGAGTGATTCATGTACCTGTAAATTAACCAATTCTTCTGCATATGCAGAAGAATTAGAAATCAGCCACAACTATGTCAGCACTTGCTCAACCGCAGACTACGATTCTTCGGACACATGATCAGAAAAGATGGCATCACCCGCAAGCTCCTGTGAGGCAGAATACATAGCAAAGGACGGGGAGGGAGACTTCGACAAACTTGACTCAAAGACATCTCTCAGGGCCTGAACTCTAACAGGCAGTCGACAATCAAACGTGCCAAAGATCGTGACCTGTGGAGAATGGTGATCGGCAATCCTCAATAGACGAGGACGCTACAACAAGTACAAGTACATTAACCAAGAGCCTCCCAAAGTAACAACCCTACTGGCTGGCTAACAGGGCTCTGGTGAAGTTGGTGGGCCAATCACCCGTCAGTGGATAAAACGGATTGCAGAAAGGCAAGCAATCAACAACATTACCGGCAACCGTCGTCGAGGAGCTCCTCCAAGAAGAAATATGATGTCAACCTTAGTGAAAGCCTTAGAGAAGCCAGAAGACGGAATCTCCTTTTGACAAGGAAGCCAATCAGATTTGGAACATGGAATGTGCGAAACATGTATGAAGGAGGAAAGAGTGGAAATGTAGCAAAGGAGATGAGGAGCTATAAATTGCAAGTGCTAGGTCTATGTGAGACCAGGTGGACAAACTCTGGGGAAGCCAGACTAAGCACAGGGGAGGCCTTGCTCTATGCAGGTCAGGAAGAAAAAGATGCACCACACATGGAGGGAGTTGGAATCATGTTGTCAAGAGAAGCAGCACAAGCAGCACGCCCTTGTAGGGTGGGAGCCAATCAACTCAAGTACGCCAGTTGCTAAATTCAGGACACCCAACAAGAGGATTACACTCAAAACTATACTGTATTATGCCCCAACAAATGAGGCAGACCCAGAGATCAGAGGAATTTTTTGACAGGCTTCAGACAGTGGTAAATGGTATGGGTGTGAGAGAGAGATGGTTATCCTTATGGTGGATTTCAATGGAAAGAGTGGACAGGACAACCACGGCTACACAGCAGTCATAGTGAGACATGGACTGGGTACCATGAATGAGAATGGCCAGATGTTAGCAGACGTCTGCTCCGAAAACAACCTAGTCATTGGTGAATCAGTCTTCTCTCACAAGGATGTCCACAAGATAACATGGGTGTCACTGGACGGAAATACTGAAAACCAAGATTGACCACATCTGTGTAAGCAAAACATTCAGAGGATCTCTCCTTGACGTTTGCAGTAGGAGAGGAGCAGACGCAGCTTAAGATCATCACCTGGTGGAAGGAAAGCTACAACTGAACCTTAAATGGTGCACTAACTCATTCACAAGGGTGAAATTCAACACAGAGAAATTAAAGGAGCAGGGCCATGTGCAACAATACCGGGTGTCTCTAAGAAACAGATCTGAAGTTCTGTAGGAAGTGGTGACAGAAGAGGAAACTATAGAGGGATACTGGAGCAGGGTCAAGGAGAACTGGAAGGCAACATGCAAAGAAGAACGTGGTAGAAGAAAGAAGAAACACAAACCAAGGATACCACAGGCAACTTTAGATAAGATGGATGAGTGAAAGAAGGTGAAGAATTCACTAAACAATGCCTGGACAAGAGCAACCAAGGTGAGGCTTGAAGAAGAATATTGACAAAAGCACCAAGAAGTGAAACAGAGTATTAGGCAGGATAATAGGGCTTTTGTTGACGACTTGGGAACCAGAGCAGAGACAGCAGCAGGACGAAGAAATATGAAGAAGTTATATGACATCACAAGAATCCTAGCAGGAAATAGGAGGGTCCCAGAGAAGCCAATAGAGGACAAAAATGGTGTCACTATAACAACATTGGAAGGACTGACAGACCGATGGAAAGAACACTTCAGTAAGCTGCTGAACAGACCAGCAGCCGAAGAGAGACCAAATATCGCTCTGGTAGAAGGATTGTTCCAAATACCACTACACAGCCCCACCAGGAAGGAAAGCAAGCCATCGTGTCACTGAAAAATTGCAAATCAACAAGACCAGATGGGATTCCAGCTGAAGCACTGAAGGTAGATGGTCACTTCACTAGGCATGCTGCAGCCGCTGTTTGAATACATGTGGGAAGAATAAGTACCTCAAGACTGGAAAGAGGGGTATATAGTGAAGTTACCAAAGAAAAGGGAAATCTGCATCAGTGTAAGAATTATAGAGGAATAATGTTGCTATCTGTTCTAAGGAAGGCCTTCAACAGAGTTCTAATAGATAGAATGAAAACGGCTGTTTACAATTGGCTCAGAGATAAGCAGGCAGGTTTGAGGAATGAAAGGTCTTGCACTAACCAGATCGTCACTCTTAGGATCATCATAGAGCAGTCTCTTGAGTGGAACAGCTCATTGTATGTGAACTTTATAGACTTCGAAAAAGCCTTTGATAGTTTAGACAGACAGACAGTATGGGGGTTGATAGCGCATTATGGGATACCACAGAAATACATAGCTATCATAAGGAACACCTACGAGGGTATGGCATGTCAAGTCCTTCACAGAGGTACTGTAACAGAGGAAATCAGCATCAAGACTGGAGTTAGACAGGAATGTCTCCTCTCCTTATTTCTCTTCCTTTTGACAGTTGACTGGATAATGAAGGAGTCAAGAAAGGACAATGTGAATGGAATTCAATGGACCCTTTGGCGTCAGCTAGACGACCTATATTTTGTAGATGACATTGCTCTACTATCACACACACACATCCACAGATGCAAGACAAGACTTCAACCTTGGAAGTCAATGCATCAAAATTTGGACTGCGAATAAACAAGGACAAGACAAAGGAATAAACGCAAAGAAGGATTACAGCATTAGGTTAACGAGCGGGGATATAGAAGAGGTTAGGTCATTTACTTATATAGGAAGCATAGTAGATGAGACTGGCGGAGCCCAACAAGACATCAAGACAAAAATAGCAAAAGCAAGGACAGGGTTCAGCCTCCTCAACAAAGTGTGGCGGTCAAGAAAGATAGCTACTAAAATAAAGCTCAGGATCTTCAACTCAAATGTAAAATCTGTACTGATGTATAGAGCTGAAACTTGGTGCACTACAAAGGTGACGGACAGACAAATCCAGTCATTCATCAACAGATATCTCCGACGGATCGTGAAAGTTTGGTGGCCAAGACCTATAGGAACGAACAAGTCAGCTTCCTCCACCACTGCAGATAAGGAAAGGGCAATGGACATGGATCGGGTATCCCCTTAGGAAAGACGAGGGCAACATTATTCGGCAAGCCTTGTGATAGTAGTGACCATAGTGTGAACAAAATCCCACTATGTGTATGAAACTGAAGAAAAGGCAGAAAATAGAAGGTTAAGCCAAGAGATAAAGAGTTATCTTTGGACTAAAAATTTAAAAACACCATTTAGAAGCCAAAACGTTTCACAATCTAGCAGCTCAAGGATAAAGGCTACATTCATAGCAAAATTTATTATAACAAGGGGGAACAAATGCGTAAGAATGGAGACGTTGAGATTCAGACGGGTTCCATCAGACTTTGCCAGGGAGGAAAGCCCATCAAAACAGTTGTGATGCTAATATCTATTGAAAAGACGAAGACAAGACACTTTTCCTCAATGAGACAAACGGCTGAAGAGCAGCAGCAATTTGAATCAGGAACATTAAAATGGAATGAGGGAGCACTAATTCAGGTGTGACAACAGGTCACTATGCAAGGACAGGTGTTAGATCTATAGAGACAAAAGATGGTCTCATGGGAAGAGAACCCTTCAGTGCGATATAAATAACAGACTTGCCAATAGTTTGAATATAAGAGCCCCAAGAAAGATCTGGAGGAAATACCACTGCAATGAGACCATTGAAAATGAGATTTTTGTATGTTTCAATCTCCGTTTTTCCATACTGCTTTTCAGAGAAGTATTTTCCAGAAACATTTTTAGATGTTCGGAAATTTCCTTGTAAATTACCAAACTTGAATGTCTGAATAACCCTTGATTAAACATCTGTCAAGCGGTAAACTAAAAAACCTAAAATCCTACATGATGAAAAAAAAAGCATAAAAATGTATTGACTTGAATGTTCTGAAACAAAATACACCTGTTCTCTGGTATAAAAAAATCCATTTTTATTTAAATTATGTATTTTATCTGATGTACTAGACAAAAGCAACACAACATCTCGAACGATACACTGATAAAGTTGGTTACAATTTGTCAGTCAGAATAATGAAAGACAGCTTTGAAAAGAACTGTATAATGACTTACAATCCAGGAAACGGGGAATTGATGTGCCTTGTCAAGTTTGAAAGGTTTCTTGTGAGATGCTGTGAGCTAAATAAACAAGATTTGGATATTTTTTTGAGGTTTTTAAACAGAAATAGGTTAAAACCTGCTTTGACTTGTTAAACTTAAGGTCTACACTAATTAAAAGAACAAATTCTGGGTTCTTTTAGGCATTCGCAGATGTTCCCACTGTGAATAAATTCATTTTTTAATTTTGTCGCTTTAACTAAGCCACCGGGCTGGCAATGAATAAAAACAAAGTTAGAAAGAAACAAAAGGGGAACTTAAGTAAAACAGGTTCTAAATGAAAGCTATTTCTTCTAGTTCCGTTACACCCAAAGAGCCAATTTCAATACAAGACAGCATTTTCTGCTACTACACCACAAGCATAGAGACGTTATCGATGAATTTGTTTTGCGTTGTCTATAAGAACATATCTGAAAAATCGGAACCTACAAAAAATTGAATATAATAAGCACTCATGTGAAAGAAAGAATATAATAGCAGGTCAATTTTTGGAATGGGATAAAATTTTTTGTATCTTATACAAAATAGTGAAAAAACAATTGCTATCTGATAGTCTCTTTTTATCTGATAGACATTTGTGACGATAGTGACTAACACTTTACATGATCACTCTTGAATAAAAGATTTTTCTTCAAGTCAAAATAGAAAGTTAACCTGTTTTAGTCTCTTATACAGTTAATATAAATGGAATCGTTTTTCAACTTTCAACTATGAGTAAAACAGAATTGCTAGTACCGCCCTCAGTAAAGAAATATTGTGACAAAGACCAAATAAAGCGCTCGTTTCGTTATAAGAAGACAAAACACCTTCAAAAGGTTCTATCATTCAATGGATATCATGATAGAAATGTCCAGAGAGCATTAAGAAAAAATAGCAGGACTAAACATGAACAAGAAAAAGATCCTGTAAAACAAATTTGTCTTCCCTGTATCATAAAATCAACCCTTACGGCGATACTCACAAGCCAAACAATCTTGTTCCACTGGAAGAAAGAAACGATATAGTATACAGACTATATTTTAAGGACTGTTTCGCCCTCTATATTGGAGGATCAAAGCGTTCCTTGGTTAAAACAGAAAAAGAACATATGAGAGCTGTTCAAAAAGGTGATACAAAGAGTCAGGAAATTGCGGATGACTGTTGGACACTTTTGTCACTCCTTTGACTAGAAAAAAAAAGATTCTGGACAGGAAAATAAATGATAAATCTAGAAAAATATAAGGAACCATCTATTTCCTACAGCGCAGCTATCACATCAATACCATATCTTACACTCTTCCAGAAATATGGGTACCAGAATTATAGAAAAGAAACACAACAAGCACAAAAAGGGTATAGCCCCACTCCTCAAAACAACTCTATACCTGTCACCAAGCACCTTTGCATTATCAAAGTACAAAATAGCTATGCCTAATTTCTTCAGTAGCCTGACAATGGGGGAAGTAACTCTCGAAACGTAGCTCAGAAAAAGCATATGACTCACAACATGATCAATATCCTACATCATTGGGTTACACTGAATATAATGGAGGACATTACACAAACCTGCTTGCGGTGTCCTCTACGAAGCCGAACGGCTTGCTGATTGTGTCGACCACTGGAACTACAGCTACGTGCTCACTTCAGTGATATATTTCAACATTATGACCACTCTCCCAGCAACAGCACGTCATCAAAACTATAGGTTCTTTTCAGAACCGGCGTGCTCCATGCTCTCCTTTAACATCAAAGGATTTTCTGACCGGAAAGCTGAAATACTGGTCCAAATATATGCAAATTATGATATAGTTTGCGTACAAGAGACACATCCAGACAAAAACAGTAAACCACCCTATTTAAGAGTGAAAACTCTGGCCGAGGAAATCCCACACAAACAATATGGGAGCGTAGTATTTACCAAACCCTTCTTACCCATTGAGCAAACCTATACCAACAGCAGTGATAATAACATTGAAACAATTACTGTGTGCCTGAAGGATCTGGCAATCACATCTGTCTACAAACCACCCAACAGCTGCTTCCACCTCAATGAGCTTCCGGCAAACTGTAAACATCGAGTAATAGCTTGATAGAATCAACGAATCTGACTCATAACAGCAAAAAAGCCTGGACTACCAGCAAGAGCCTTAGGAATGTTACCACCACAGTAAAACCAACATCCACTGTCACAGCCAACCAGATTGCCACTCAACTTTTACTGAATGGCAAACCCGCACACAGACGAACAGCAGGGGATTATCAGAGATACAAAACCCCATCCAGTACCACCAACTCAGATGGAGCTCTCACCAAACCATTCAATTTGAATGAACTGGAGAAGGCTCTAAAATTACTGAAGAATGGCAAAGCAGTGGGGCACTGATGGCATTCTTGCAGAGATTTTGAAGCATATGGGCCCCACTACTAAAGGGTGGCTAGTGGACCTATTCCAAGACTGTGTTAACCGCAAGAGAATCCCTCAACAATGGAGGCGATCGAAAATCATTGCTGTCCTCAAACTGAGAAAAGATCTAGACAACCCCAAGAGCTTTAGACCAATCTCCCTATTAAGTATTACAAACAAAAAGTACAAACTATTTGAACGTATGATACTTGGAAGGATTAGCACCACCATTGATGAGAAACTCATCGCAGAACAGGCCAGCTTTCGCTCAGGGCGTTCGTGTTCAACACAACTCATCAACCTGATGCAGCATATTGAAGATGGTTACCAAGAAAAACTCATTACCGGATCAACATTTGTCGATTTCACAGCTGCATACAACACTGTACAACATCAACGGCTTGTACACATAATTTGGGCTATCACAAAGGCCGTGGATCTGTGTCATACAGTACGAAGTATGCTGGAAAATAGATGGTTCTTCGTTGAACTTAATGGTCAGAAAAGCAGATGGCACACACAACGCAATAGCCTACCACAATAAAGTGTTTTACCACCTTTTCTCTTTAACATCTACACAAATGATTTACTATTACCAAGTGAATGCAGGCGTTTCACCTATGCAGATGACACCTGTATAACAACTGAACAGCGGTCCTTCACTAAGATCGAAAACACCCTCGAGAACGCCCTGAGCCGGCTTACTGCTTATTACGAGTCCAACGACTTTAAACCAAACCCAGCTAACATCCAAGTTTGTGCTTTTCACCTGAAAAATCAAGAGGCAAAACGAACTCTCAATATTACATGGAAACAACAACCACTGGAGTACCATCCACATCCAAAGTATTTGGGCGTCACTCTGGATCGAACACTCTCTTTCATATCACACTGCTCTAATGTTAAGGCAAAGATTGCCACAAGGAATGATCTGTTGCGCAAGTTGACAACCTCCAAGTGGGGAGCCAACCCATTAGCACTGCGCACCACTGCTCTTGCCTTATGTTTTGCAGTCGGCGAGTATGCATGCTCGACCTGGGGAAGGTCAACACATGTTAAGCAAGTGGATATTTCACTCAATAACACTTGTAGAATAATTACAGGAACAATGCGATCCACACCAGTCCATACTCTGTATGCTCTGTCAGGCAAAGCCCCACCAAATGTGAGTAGGACATCCGCCTCTAATTGGGAACGATTAATACAAATCACCGATGAGCATCACCTATTGCATAACCATGGTCCCCCTCTAATTCGACTGAAGTCAAGACATAGCTTCCTGTCTATACCAGATGAAATTATCTCATCTTCTCAATCTCAACGAGAAACCATGTGGAAGGCACTATGGGATAAATCACCAAACGCTTTTGAGAGCATAGGTGTAGTTCCCAAAGAACAACTTGGTACTGGCCACGATCTTGGCTAAACATTGTGGCGCAGTCTAAACCGGCTACGTACTGGTTCTGGTAGATGCAACTGTCATGAAACGAATGGGATTATCAACATCTGACACCTGCAACTGTAATCCCACACAGACTATGGACCACCTCCTGCAATGTCCAGACGCCCTAAATTGCAACTTTGCTGACTTAAAGGAGCCCACACTATCGGCAATATCATGTGCCCGCTATTGGACAGAAACGCTGTAGTCGAGACACGAAAATGAACGAACGAACTGAATCTAAAAATTAAAGAATTTTTAAGATTATTAGAGAAACATATGAAGATAATACTCTTCAGTATTGCCAACGTCTGGAGAGAACAAATATCAAGATGAATTTACAAATCACTTAAGATTTTCTTCACGATGCTCACACAACTGTGTGATTCCAAACGACCTAGGTCTTTATTGCCCAGTTGGCACAAACAAATCAAGATGTAAACTAGAGAAGAAAAGTCGCCAGTTACTTCAAGAAAGGATTCACTAAAATCACAAAGAACGTTTGCGACATTCAGGAAGCTGAACCTCTCCTTTTGAACAGATTAAGCTGTGAACACTATCAGGCATTAATCTCATCATTTGATGAAACTCACAGGGAAAGACACCAAAAGGAATTTGTGTACCTGACACTAATGTCACCCAAACCACCAAACCATGCAGACAAGTTTCACTGGATTGTCACTATGTCTAATCGGTCACTATCATCAACAGAGGAATTCGTTCTAGTGAAAGGTTTGAACTTCTCTACAATAACTTCTTTAAAGTTCCAAAGGCGAATTAATGCCTTTTCGGGCCAGTTCAGTGAACTCGTGTCTACTTGGTGTCAATTTCTTGGCTTGTTCAATTGTCATTACAATTACCACGCATTACAATATGAAATAAAAACAATAGGTCAAATACTTAAACTACTTTATGTATGTTAAACTCGCACGATTATACAGTTAAAAAACAAGATCAATTATCAACAACTAAATTTGCCACTCTCAGCCAGGTATAAATTGCAACCACTCTCACAGAAAGTATCAACATTTTATCCCAGGTCTTACTATGATGAGCAAGAGCTCAA
This sequence comes from Morbakka virulenta, assembly GCA_003991215.1. NCBI lineage: Eukaryota > Metazoa > Cnidaria > Cubozoa > Carybdeida > Carukiidae > Morbakka > Morbakka virulenta. Next base: position 2,494,099 of record RDPX01000050.1, read on the forward strand.
AGTTTAAAACTTGAATTGTCACACTACAGTAACAAGAGGTGGCATACTGATATTGTGTCATGTGGAATACGCTTTAAATTCTTAAACTCTAGTCCAGTGATTTCCTAGCAACTGTTACGAAGTTTAAAGATTACTTCCGTTGTGATTTCTCAGAGATTGCACTTTTACTATCTCTCAAGATATCCAAGATGATGTGAAAGGCAGCCATTACCGTAAGAGGACGAAGCTAAAACTCGGCTTCACTCAAGAAGGAAATTGCAAAATAAAACCAGGTCATGGTTGGTTAGACGATAATTTCAAATTGTCATAATTGTTCATCCTGGCTACCTGGAAAAGTTGGTGGCTAACTTCATGATCATGATTGGTTAACAATGTGAGTTTTTCAAATGGTCACCGTGGCTCACAGTGGCTACCGCCATAAAAGAAAAAAATCAGATGGTGATTGGCCATTGACTGTAGCCTGCCGAAGTAAAGTATGGTGTTTGTAGCTCCCACTATTTTTTGAAAAACTCAAATAACGTCTTATATTTTGTAGTTCATACTCACATGAAAACATTTGATTAGAATAAATAACTTGTACTAAATATTCAACCTCAAGCTAAAAATAAATACAAATACAAAAGTTACAGAATGATTTCAAAATTTGAGCATGGCTTGAGTGAGGCTTGCAACTCCCTAGATCCCCCGCCCCATAAAAGGAAAGCCGCGTAGTTCCCTTATCTGACGTCAAATTGAAGAATGCCTGTTGGAAGCTATTAGAATTAAATCCAAGTTGCTTTTTTCCTTTACCACCATTTCCGAAAATGGACCTTCCTTACAACTGCTTGTTTAAGAGTTCTTCCATTGGCAGCATTTTCATCCACAGTGAAAAGGAGAAATAAAAAAGACAACACAACAAATAAGACTCTTCCTTCGTTTCTACAAGAAAAATATTTAAATAAATCAAAACTGTCATGAAGAAATATGTTAATTAATGGTTTTGAAAAGTATGACAAAAATAAGTGTCAGTCTTGCTTGATATTTTCAACCTAAAGAAACACGGCATAGAGCAATTAAAGGCAGGATGGACAAAGCAAAATTCTGTCATTCGACTACCAACGTTAAGCGAATATCAGAATCTGAATGCAGACCTTTAAATGCGCAACACGGTTGGTGCTTACGTAGAGCAGTTAAAGACACTAAAGACCAAGAAATTCTCATCGATCTTGTTAGAAGCAAGGACAAAACAAGTTCTTCCAATTTTGTCAAGCCAGTAGCAACTGCTGCAGTAACATATAAAAGTGATACAACTGATTTTCTTGCTGAAAGCAAAAAATTAAAAGCAGTGAATAGGATTGCCGTGTACAACGGTACTGGTGAAAATTTTAATAATGAGATTATCAGCCCGAAGTACGAATTGCCTATTTCAACAATCGCAGGTTACAAAAACAACCACTTCTCAAACATTCCTACATTTTTGGAAACTCGATTTTCTCGTTATGAAAGACACCTTGAAAAGGTCCGGATGTATCACAATTCTCAAGTAATCGGCTTTACTAAAGCAGTAAAAGAACTAAACGACAAATTTGAGAAATTCAAGCCCCTCAAAATTACTTGCGAATCATTACCTTCTCGAAGGAAAGTTGAGCAAAGTGATGCAACACAGCGTAGTGAGAAGGAAAATGAAGTAAGAAAAAAGTTCAGCAAATGCAAACGGGAAATACACGATACGAAAATATCACCATTACATAAAGATATAAAGTCATTAAATAAGAGTTTTGAAGTTGACAAGTTTCCTGGAAGGTCTAAGTACTCTGAACAGAAAAACAGGTTTAAGAAGGATATCACGGAAGAAATTCCATTGGAAGTCAAAAATCAGATTTCTAAGACGGGTACACACAAACATTCTTTTAAATCTAATATTTCAAACAATGATTGTAAGCAATTACTGGTATCTCTTCAAAGTAATGTTCCTAAATGGGATAGAAAATTTGAGAAAGAGAACGAGCAGTTATTCAAATTAAAACTGGAGAACCAAGGCTTAAATCATCTGTTGCGTAAATTAAAGAAGAGCCTTAAACAAGTGAAGCAAAAGTTGAGAGAGAAAGATATTATAATAAAAGAACTGTTTGAAAGGGACGAGAAAAGGAAAATATGTAGCATAATTGATAAGAACAAGAGAGACAAACTCAGGAAACAAGTAAAAGTTTTAAGTGTGGAGCTGGAAAGAAAAGAAATAGAGGTGAAAGCTTTACGACAAAAGGTCAGTCAAAGAAGAAATATGGTTGATCAAACTTCTACATGTGATGGTCAAGTTTGTAAAACCAATATGCCTATGAAGAAATATGGAGTTCAAAACAGAGAAATGAGGGCACAAATTGATATACTTGACAAAAAACAGCATTTGCTAGAGAATAAAATAAAGAGTATACAAAACAATCATCAGATGCAACTCACTCTTCTTGCTGAAGCTCGCAAACTTTGTTCTCAGCTGATAGAAAAGAATAAAAAGTCTACAGAAGAAAAGGGCATTTTAGAAAGCAAGCTATTAGAAAAATGTAAAGAATTTCAGGTTAAATGTACCACTCGTGCTGAACTTCAAAAGGAAAATCAAGATTTGTATAGCTACTTCAGAGAATCTACAATATTTCAAATACGCGATGACGTGACATCAGCTACTAACACGAGCGTATTGACAACACAAGCTAAAGAAGATAATGATAAGGAGCAGGATTTGTGGAATGATGGGAAAAAACCAATCCCAAAAGTAAGATCTTCTGGGGAATTAAGGCAGGATGTACCTTTCGGTTTTGCTTTAAATCTTCTCGAAAGAAAACCCCAATTTGTGGTATTTCATCTGCCAGGCAGTAAAATGTGGAACTTGGAATATGAAGCTCAAAAGGATTGCTCCTTTAAAACCAGCTACAATCTTTTATTCACCGCTCTTGACCAGTATGAAAATCAAAAAGAAGGTGTTTGTAACTTAGTTTCAGTGGGCGAGCATGGGGTCAATCGTAAAAATAAAATAAATGGAAATGACTTAAATAAGTTTACTCGCACTTTACCTGCATGTAATAACGATGGGGTACTTAGGAGCATGGATAGAAGCAGTGGAAGCAGAATTTCAGCTTTGAGCAGTGGTTTCCAAATTAAATGCGATGGTACACAAAATAAAGGTGCCAATGGTGGTCTTCCTGTGTGTGATGCAGTTGAAACAAAAGAGCCATTTGAGGACCAAAAAGTCATATTCTCGAGCTCATCTGTAGCTGGAGCGAAATTTGGCTGTAAAATTCAATCAGAAAGTAAAGAAACTTTAAATAATTGTATCCCGCCTGAGGGAATAGAGGTTATAAATGAAGACGATTATCTAAACAATTATGATATAAACACAAGTTGGAGCTGGAACACAGAAAGTGAAACTGATGAAAAATGTGATAATTTTTTTATGGAAAATAGCGAGACTGTATGTAACTCGGGTTCGTCAAGTGACAGCTTCATCGGTATCATAATAAAAAATGAACACAAATCTGGTGAAGAGGATGAGAACTTGTCTAAGTCTGTTATCTTTGTTAATACCGAAATGATACATAGCGATATGCTTGAGAAAGAAAATGAATTTTGCAACAAACGAGAAAAAGGAATTACAGACACTGCTGATTTTTCTGGTAAAGTAATAAAGAATGATCAAGGAGTTCCACCAGAAATCGCTACTGTAAAAAAGACTGTCAGGTATTTTGGGAGAATATATTGCTCATCTATACTGTTTTTTGTCGATGATTAAAGTGTTCATCCAATATAAATAAATTACTGCAAGCAAAAAATAAGAATATCCCATTGAGAAGGCTACTTTAAAAACCTTGTAATATCATAAAACATATTCCAAGTGGATTTTTCTCCCATCAGTGGAAACCTCCACTTGTTTTTGAACAGATCTCGTGACGATTAAAATATTATTCTCAGTAGTGTAATTGGAGGAGGATCTTTGAGTCTCTTTGATAGGTTTATAGTGCCATACAGAAGGGACTGAGTCTGTTCCTTTTTCCATGTATGAAGAGGAGGCAATAAATATTCCTAAATCTTTAATGGATTTGTTTTGAATATAAGGTACAGAGAATTTTCTGTGCAAACAGCTTCCAAAAATTTAGAAGTATTGAAGAAAAGTAGATTTGTATTTCTATGCTGTTATTAAGTTTTATAAAATTTCAACCTCACATCATAATTTTTCCACACCCCTACCAACAATTCTGTTTATTCCTCTAAATACTGATCCAAGCAGCATTTTCTTCCCTCACACTGAGTCGTACAAAAAATAATTCGCTCATATTTTGCATATCGAAACGAACTGCGTTGTATTAGCTGTTTGTTCACTTTTGCTCATTGTGTTTTATAGGTGGTGTTTTATAACAACACAATCCGATGCACAATTTGTACACTTTTCGGAATAATATTCTTACAACTTTTCCCTTTCACTGGCTGTGTACCAGCTAAACAAACTTTATTTTGCTCACATTAAACGTCCAGGAGAGCAAAATGTGTTATTTTCTTAGTTCCATGTCATTCGTTTCAATGAAACAACTTGTCTAAAAAGGTCAGTTACTTTAACTTTGTGGTCAAAATTTCATTATGTTGACTGTTTGCATTGAGTATTGATTGTCATATTGGACAATATGGTTAAGTTTTGTGGACGTGTATCATGTTCCCCAATAAAAATAACACTGAAAGAAAATTGTAATAGGTTTTTATGGATTTCTTTCAAAGCTGTTTTCAATTGTAATGATAAACCAAATATTCTAGTTAAGTGCATTGTTGGGTAAATTCATATGACTAATGAGACTATTATACGATAACAGCGTATTTTTCAACAGCAAAATTTGATTGAAAACTATAATATCGGTACTACAGTGTAACTGTACTACGAAGCTGATTATTAGTTGTTTATTTTTCCTGAAAAGTAATGTCTGATGTACATTGGGTCAGAATGTGGAAATAGCAACAGTAGCAGAGAAAACTAAAAAATTCCAATATTTCCCAATAGCCATCGCCAAAAATACGCTAAAACCTTCATTCAACATGCTACAATGGTTGTGTTTACCAAAGTGCATGAAAGATTGATCACAGATCTTATTTTATTTTGTTGTTCACCTGACGAAAAAAATATGGGTGTGTCTAGTCGTTTTCGGAGATGTGTGTCATACAATGGGAACTGATTTGTCTTCCCCTTTTAAACATTAATTTCTAATCAATATCTTTCTTTTACAGCCTATTTAATAAAACTGTTTTGGAAAATGCTCACTAGACCTTGCTAAGGCTATTTCTATTTTACCTCTTAAAAAATATGTACAAAGTAGGCTAAATCTTCGCATGCATTTTTAAGTAAAGTCTTATAGTAATAATATCTTCTCCAAAACTTGCAAATTAGTCTTTTCAAAAGGAACCGCCTTAGAAATTGTTCTAATAAGCTGTCCTTATTGGTACCAGCTCATTTCATACATCCTGTGTAACTCGGGTTTTTTTTCACTTTCTTTATCCTTATGCAGTTGTTTCTCCTCGTTACAACAAAAATTCTATGAATTTTCTCACAAACAGGTAGGTTAAGGAACTCTTTTATTTCTGTATTATTTCCTCCATCCAATGGTTTGAATGCTTTTAACTCTAAGGTAAATTATTATCTCTTGTCTCTCTTTACCTTTTTTTACCTTTTTCTCTTCCTCTCTTCTTGCAGTTCCGTACACTTAGTGGCTGTATACATTGTATGGCTCTTATCATAAAAAAAATTTATTACCCTATTTTAGCTGACGATATTCTTCTACCTACAATAGAGATCACATAATATATTATGGTAAATAATTTCTTTCGCATTCTATTTTTATTTTCTCTATCCTTTTTCTAAATTAAGCTTCTTTTTATCCAACCCAAATCAAGTCTGTACCTAATAATAATACTTTTTCTCACATAGGAATAACATCTACTAAAAATGGATAAAAATTCCATCCAATGGTTTATAGCTCTGCCATGTTATTTTTCTACATCGTGTCTGTGTTATAAATATAGTAATAATATCATCGTTTGTAATCATGACCTTGGGTTAAAAATTAACCATGATGGACGTTTTCTGATTAGAGCAATTTTGAAAATTAGTATTTTATTTCACAGCATTGATTCATTGACGATCTGTGGTGTTGATGATGAAGAAGACTTGATCTTACAAGAAACTGAGGATGTCGTTATACACGATCATGTAGCATTGGAAGATATTCTTGATGACCAGGTAAGGTTGTGTTGATAACATCCAGACTAAATATCATTAAGTGACAATAACTTCCGAATTTTAATTATAAACCTGGTTAATCACTGTCACATTTTGGATTAACCCTATTCACAAGCTCGTTTGTGAATGTAGAAAGTAAAAGTTTACAATATGGTAGATAACTGATGAATATACCATGAAGGTGCAAGACAAACAGGGTATTAGTTCAATTCTTTTTATTTAAACTGTGAACCATCGCCACTGGTTTTACATCAGTACTTACAGATTTCCTCTCTTTTTCATTACATTGTTCCTGCTTTATCCTCTCTGCTCTCTATTTTCAAAGTAATCTCATAGGATATCAAGCCTTTATGGCCTTATTTGTGGTTAAAATAATCTTCAAAAAAAATAAGTGATATTTGTTTATTCATTTATAAGTGAATGTTTATTCTGGATAAGCCATTCAAAAATAGTATCTATTCATCAACCCTTTCCACAGAAACAGATTCAATCCATTCAATGTTACTTTTCTCTCAGTAATGTTTGTGGAGACCTGGGCTTTTTTCTTGCATCCCATAAAATCCCAGGGTTGTATTATTTCTGATAATTACTGTAGTAAAGCTGTAAAAGCGCAATGAGTATTATTTCATCTTATTATCAAAATTTTACCAAGGCAATGTTAATGTTTAAAAGGAAATTACTGATTGCAGCAGTTAAAACTTGAAGGCTAACTTATTTTCAAAGTGTGCCCGGACCTCCACTCCTAGCTTAACCGGAAAGAATAAATTAAATAGAAAATAGTCACTGCGCAGCTTTCAAAATATCACCTAAACCAGACGACTGGAATATCTTTTCCAAGCCATCATGAAAGTTTATAAGCAATAATGTCCGCAGACATCAGCCATAAGATTAAGTCAAACATTATTCACGTTTCCGGTATTATGCAAGCTGCCGGTTTACTGTGTACAACTGTTATTGAATGAAATGTAGTGTAGGATACATGAAAGAATAATTGTGTGGGTCTAAACAATAGCTGATAAAATGGAATATTTTGAAACAGCGAAATATTTTTCACTTCCCCAAGACTGTATATAATATATATATATATATGACTGTATATGACTGCATATGGTTAGTACGGAGGTTGATCCTTATTTCCAGCGGAATAATACTGTCAAGAGGGACAATGGGTGGTACAGTACTTTAAATGGTTTGATATTTTTAACGCACAGTGTTAATTCAATCGGAGCTAAATAGGGTTGAAGTGGTAGAGGTACTTCTTTACCGATTGTCAGTGCTTTCTATTGTGTTATTTGTTACAAAATAGCTTTATTCTACATGTTTCCCTTCAAACTACTTTTGAATGTGATTTTGAACGACCCGATGAAATAAATTTCAAGTACATTTGCTTGATAAAAAACATGAGACCATATGAAATAATGACAATGTTTTAAGTGGAGGTTTAAAATATAAAAATTGAAATTCAGTACACAAGTATTATGCACCTGTTGCATTCTGCTGTGGTAGGCTTATACCATTAGGACATCGAGTGAAAAAACCTATACCATCCACATCTCGCAAAATGCAGAATGCTGCAGTTGGTATAGGTTCGAAAAAGAAAACACGTTATCAATTTGCATATTACCTACACTTAAGTCCCATTTTCTGGATAGGGTACTAAAAATTGTAAGAAAATGAGGTGTTAGACAATTGTAATATCTGACTTTGGTATATTGTAACAGTGTACCACCAAATTCCTAACACCAGAGATTCAGGTTTTGCATACTTTTATTTCAGTAAAATTTCCTTGTTATTGATACAAAAACAATTTTGGATAAGCTTTGTTCCGAGTGTCTCTTATTTATTTAAATTAAAAAACAGAGAAAGATAATAACGAAGGAAGTGATTGGTGGAATTACTACAAATAATAATGAATGCAATGCGATCTGCAAATTTTTTACGCCCAAGATTCACTGTCAAAAAGAAACGAAAGAAAATCCAAACTGCCGGAAATGAAGTTACTGTTAGGCCATCATCCTGGACGTAAACAATAAATTTTAATTTGCTTGTTTTAAAAAAATGTTTAAAAAAGAGCACCTCAGGAGCAAGGGCAAAATGTGTTGAACTTCAATAAACGCTTTTTGTGATTAAACGGGCCAACAATCAATTTTATTGTTGCATATACAGGTAACATTTATTCACATAAAACTGGTTGAAAATTCCATATTTTTGCTTCAAAAGTAACCTTACATCTTTTAGAAAAAGATTTTAAATCTTAACTTATTCCTAACTAAGTTTAAGTTAAAAAAAAAGATTTTCTGTGGCTTATTTTAGTTACCCCTACCAACCCCTGCCAATTATTTATGTCAAAACTTTAACCAAACCAGGCCAGCAATGGCTTCTAATCTACTTAGGCAATGTTGTGTACTATATGTTTTACTTGCCTTTACTTAAAAATGACAAATGGGTTAGAACAAATTTGACTGGAGCATTTTACAGTTCCGAATGGATAATTCAAAATAACAATCAGCTGTATCTGTCTCCTGGCGTATATATTATGTCAAGTTGATTATTACTCCTTCGTTTGCGCTTTTGTAACGCGTTGCGGTAGTAAACAGGTAATACTAGTGAGTTTACACTGTTGCATAAATGATAGAAGACAACTGAGCTTATACAATGAGTGTTACATTGCATACCTTGATATTCTTGGTCAATGCATGTGCTGCTCATGAAATAATTGATGTTTCGCGTCAAGTTTCTCAAGCACCCGCTTGCAAATGATTAAAATAATTGCTTTTTTTCAGTTTAGTACAATTGATATTTTGGGGACATAGAATAATTTGACATATAAATTTTATATCTAAGTGAAGAAATAAGCTTCTATTGCTTCACCTCCTAAAATCGTCCCATGGATACCGAGACGTACAGGGTTACATACAACCAACACCGTGGGGTGTTATAATTTTTTGAAGCATTTAAAAACTGAATATTTTATGTTATAATTAGAATAATCAGCGGTCTTGGTATAATTTGTAGGTAACCTTTTGTCTCTCTGTACAATCTGGTGATTACAGGGACAAAAAATCACACAAAGATATAAAAAGTTATTATATATTAGTAGTGAATTTGAGGAGAAAAAAATACTAGTTTGCAATTGCATTTCAGGAACTAATTGACCGTGAAAACCTACTGGTTAATGGAAGTGTCTTCTCTGGTTATTCACCCGAAGATAAGCGTCAAGGCGACATGCGAGTTATACATACTCCGACGGCAGTATCTGATGAAACGTTCACGAAGAGTCAACCTTTGCGAAATGTTGGTAATGTGTCAGAAAATGACTCCATGATAGATGTCACCAGTGATGGAGGTGAAAAGGAGAAGAAAGAAGTTGACTTTTCATATGTAGATATTCGAGAGACTTCTGGATTCTAGGCAAAGATTATCAACTCTTGTCTACTCGTAACTTTTAAATCTAATTTACCTTTTTGGTTTTGTAGTATTGCAATTGCCAAAACATCAATATTGATCGTTATAGTAAGTAAATACAACACAAATGTTATCTGTTAATTTAAGCTATAGACTTGTATATTGTATTAATTCATTATCTTACCCCGCATAAGGATTAAATATTAAGAACATTACAATCAAAATAAACATTCAAATATATTTTTATGTTCTATCTACGTTGTCCAATATTCTTTCATTACTTATATTCCTATCAAAGAGAAGTGTAGTATACTGGTCTACCTTGCAGCCCTTTCAATCATCGCACCCAAAACAACTATGATGATCATATAAGCTAAGATTATGCTCCCTTATGATATTTTTGGTCTGTTGACCCCATCACTAACTACTAGTTTCTCCCATTTGCTTTCTCTTCAGTTCCCTCCCACGAGAGATGCTATAAACAGATATTGTCATAAAAACCAACCAACAGATTTCCGTAAGGCTGTCGAGAGTTAAGTGTCTTTTAAGTAACTGTGTAAACGACTGGTTTTGGTAATACCGGCGACTATCTTGTCCTCTGTGGGTGTCATTTCACTGGCACGTCTCTGTGACAAAAGGTTTTTCTAGTAAATCAAAGTGACGTTGTTGCAAATGACATTGGCGCTACTGTCAATACACCAAAGGAACCAGACACTATCGTAATCTAGGAGAATCCTGACCTTTTAATGCAGTATTCCATGTTCCCCAAAGACGTAAAATCCGCTCATAAAAGTACCAATGATGCCATCATATCATGGAGGCAAAGCAGAGAGAAGATACAACCAAATGTCAACTGAGCACTTTGTCACAATGACCCAATAATTGTAGCTTATCGAGTTACATATTCACTTTATTCACAAACGGCTCTGGGAAAAAAAGCTATCTCGAGTAAAAAATTGTATGGGGTAATATGGAGCATCTTATAAGGTGAAAAGCCCTTACTACAGTGGTGACGGGGTCCGTTATGATCTTATAAAGTTGTTGCGAACGTTAATCGGGTTGTTCCTGTATTATGCTTTCCATCGTTTCGTCTCATAAAAATAGAGATAACCATGTATACAAAGGCAAAATCGTCAGTTGACTTGGCCCAAAGCATTTAGGAAAGGGCCCTTGCAAAATCAGTGAGTGCATATGCAAACGATAAGAATATGATGACATCGTGCATATTGCTGAAGTACAAATTATCAGCAAGTAAGATCTTGTTGCAGGAATCCAATAATCAATATTTTTATCGATTGGGATGAGCTTCAATGTGGTGCCGGGGTAAATAATAATGTAAAATGGGGGCGCCCGGCCAATAGCTGTTTAAAAGTACACTGTTTTCCATTACAATTATGGGGTAATTTATTTCCTGAAAAGATGACTTTGGTATACATCGGATATATTTTTAACACTGTGGATCTTCTGTAACTGTTCACTATACCGCTTCCGAGGTCTTAAGGATAAATTTTACTAATTTTTGTACCAGCTTAATGTAGGTATCTTGGGAGTGTATAAATGGAGATTTTCAAAGTAATACAAAATTTTTTATCATCACAATTATTATTTATAAAAAAACCAACCTGTCAATAAAATCAATGGAAGTTTCGTTCATGTTCAATATCAGAGCGAGATACGAAGCCTTGGTGATGCTAAAAATAGTACGGGCATTTCATTAGAAATAAAGTGTTTTAATATCAATATCAAACCACCTAGTATTCACCAAAATGTCAAGCAGAAAAAGATAGTTCTTCTTACATCTTGTGTCTACGTCAATCTACATTAAATAGGAAATTACATCGGGTCAGCTCTGATCACATAAAACACAGCTAATCAACCCAGTCTTTATCATAATGATTCGAAAATTGAGATGGATTTTGAGGGCATACCCCAGGCGACTTAGTAGTAGTTACAGTATCAGTTCTTAAACATCAGTAAACTACAATTCGGATTTTAAAATGATGGCATTTCTCTATTTCTTATTGTAGTATCGTTTTCCAGAAAACTCGAATTTATAAAATATGGTATTGCGAAGTAAAGATCAAAATCTACATCTCTTTTTTTAAAAAAACCGTGAAAAAAACTTTCAACAAGATTAGTAATGTTCAGGTGTACGAGTGAAAGTAATGGAGTTAATAGCAAAAAAGTCCTAAACCATTAACAGTCAAAGCAAAGCATTGAAAGTAGGAAGAAAAGTCAAGAGCCAAAGGGTTTTAGTAGGGATTCTTGACAAGCTAGAGGAGCTATGCGTTTCCTTTGCAACAAATCACAGCCAGAGTTTGTGTCGTACAGTAAAGATCATAAATAAATGCTCCGGCAGAAACATGTTTGCTTTGGCATGGAATGCTCAGAAGAAACATTTAATATAGCTGATTTCTAATTCTGTTCGGTAGTCTTATTCAAAATATAGTTTTAAATTACAACAACAAAACATCAAAGTTACCAAACAGTTTTATCTCTGGTAAAAGTAACCAATTAGACATTGTCGATCAACCAACACTGTCAATCCAACTGGGTATAGTAAGAAAACTTTAAAAGTTCTTTCCAACATATTCACACATTCAGAATTGTTTGGTTTTTATCCCATGATTTTCACTACTCAAGAACATTTATAACAGAAAGGAGTCTGAATATTATCCCCTGAAGATGTACATAAAAACCGTTCGTGTTTGTGCTACTCCTTCTACCCTTCATGATAAAATGTTTATTGGCTTTTCAATAGATGAAATTCATGTCAAAAACAGCATTAGCTTGGTGAAGCTCAGGATGAGGTCTTGGGGTGCTTAAACCGCAAGTCTGGTATTAACAATTTGCCAAATAAGTATATTTCCGTACAGTGAAATGATAACAGTTAAACATTGTCATTTCGTAGTATGTTGGCTTTTCAACTGATGTAAATACCTTGGTGAAGAACATGGTGAGGCCTTGGGGTACTTAAACTGGAAGTCTGGTACTAACCATTTGCAAAAAATGTTTTCTTCTGCACAGTTAAATGATAACAGTTAACTAGTGGTATTTCGTAGCTTACAGTTCTCCGCTAATAATTTACTGTTCTTCAGTCTATCGGTAACAATCACTGCTTACAAAATCGGTGAAAGCTCATGTGCCCATGATTCAATAAAAATAGAAAGTTCACTAATATGTTCTCACGCTTCTTGTCAACTACAGTTTAACTGCTGGGAAAATTGAATCAGCATATCCTGTACTCTTCTTATAGCAGAAACCTGACGCTTCAACTGGAGAATATAGTCCGAATAGTTAATTTGATCAGTGCTGATTTCTTGTGATGCTAAAATCCCACCAACGATTTCTTCAGTGAAATCCATGCTCAGTTCATGCTGCTCTACCGTAGCAATTGCATGCATCTAAAAAATGAATGTAAAAGACGTCAAGCTTTATAGTCTCACCACAGATAAAGCTGCAACGTGCCTTCAATGCAAAAGTATCAATAAAAGACTAACTCATCAATAACGATTAACAGTAGCAATCATAGCACTCTGCCACCTGTGTTTATTTAACCAGTCAAAAATCAATACAACACTGGCAGAAGTCGAATTACATTAAAAAACGATCGAAAATCTTAAGATGTACCCATTAAAAAATTATTCCGCAATGAGCTTTACAATCAGCAACCTTTTAACCTTTGAATACCCATTTAACTCGTACCTGTTTTCACACTTTTCATTCCCACACCCCTCTTTTGGATTAATTGGTGGTACCGAGAAACATCACCTTGGGTACAAATTGGCCACAAAGGCAGTCCTGCTAGTAATCATGTCAGTTTTCGAAATTATTTCTTTGGTTGTAATAAATTTGGCCTCTTCTTTGATGATTTTTTATACCTGTGTTTTCAAATATGTACTAAAAACGGTAATTTTCTCTTACATTTTCGGCATCAAGGTTCAATGTGTTCACAATCTTTATTCTCGTTGCAAAGAAGTTTCGAGCGGCCTGTTTTACCTGGCGGCATTAAAATATATCAGTGCTTAAGGAATTTCTAGGCTCTATAACACACAATTACTAACTTCAGAATTGTTCTTTTGCTTGCAAATACCGAAGAAATACTTAAAATACAAAATGAAAAACAACTAGAAACAAAATGTGCTAGCTTTAGTTTACAAAATATCTACTTTCCTTCTGAGCTACGATAGCAAATATTGCTACGAAAAACATGACACGCCTGGTTCAAACAGGCTTTGGTTCCAATCCAAGTCAGTAAATGATGGTATGGAAAACAAATGATACGATGATACAAGAATGATACAAGTATACGATCTTTCAGCACAAGAGTTGTCTCATTTAATCTAATTTATACTTAGGTAATATGTGAATAAAACATGACAGAATCTTTGAGAACACTTGACATCTCCTGCAAATACTTATATTTCACTTTAGAAGTGTCTATTTACTGTAGCTTTCATTTTCCATTATCCACTATTATCTCTTAACGGAGGGCAGGACCTTACTTGACAATCCATTGGAGAGTCTGGAGTCATCACAGGGTAAAGAATCGCTGATCTAATATAATAAATTTCTAAGTGTATGATTTCATGGAATGACTAATCACACCTTGAGAATTTAGAAGAAATGAAATTTTTGTTAAACTGATAAGAATAACTTTGCCTCACTTTTCACTTGTTCGTTTCTTTTACAGCTACTACTATAGCTGCAAGAAATTCCTTCATTGCGTGTCAGGTACTTACCAATAAGAACTGTACATGGCAAACTGTGCTGCTAAGGTCTTCAATTAATTTACTTAATCTTTGAATTTCCATTGGTAAATCTGGTTTTCTATGGAAAAAACATATCCACTATTACTGGTAAGAACAAAATCATGAACCAACATTACACATATTAATCAGAAAATTTCAGTACTTTTAACACGACTTAATACTCAGAAATGTCTGAGTGTTCAGATAAGTTGGATACAAACCCGCCAACGGAAAGGGTGCAAGAGGTCATGAAGTGGAGCCAGCAATCAGGAAACACAGAGTAGTAAACCCTGGAAAGAAGAGATAAAAAATCTCTGATCTGGTGACACTGCTTGACAAAGAGAAAGAAGATGATAATGGTGAGGATTACGACAGTAATAGTGATGTTGACATGACTTAACACCAAGAGCTATTGGCTCCAAAGCTCTAGTCTTATACCAGCTTTGAGGGTTCTAAAGTATTTGAATTCTGCCAACAACAAATGTAACTCACATTTAATATAGTTTGGTTCATATGCCAAGATAAAAATCTCCATCATCCATGGCCTGCTCCAAAGCTTTACTGTAAAGTTAACTACATAAGCCTAATTATATATAAAGCTTAATGATTCCAATTAAAACAGTGGCATTAAGACCTCAAAAGAATTGTTTTTTTCAATTTTTAATTTCTTTCTTAACTGGAAAGGTTTCAGATCTAGGTATAAAAATATTTTACAATATTGTATACTTTCACTCCATAGATCTATATGTTGGTATGTAATATATATAATTGAGGTTGTCTTTTGGAAAACCATGAACAGCAATGGTGAAAGAATGCCTCTGAAAGATATCTCTCTTAAAGTCAACATCCCTCAGTGGCTCACTACATGTTCTCAATTCAGTTTTCCAGATTGACATGGACCCAGTGATGGCTTGTCTGTTGGAGCTAGTTGGACTCAGGCTCACCAAGAATTTGTGGAATAACATTTTTCCGAATATTGCCTCTGATTTCAGGGAAAATACTCTAACCAAGAATGTCCATCACCAATATGGAAAGCCCATAGGAATATGGAACTATTTGTGATTTGCTAACATCCTGCTCACACAGCCTACAACAATAGTCTGAACCAATATTGGTAATTGTTCTTCAGTCATGCAGACAGATTTTGCGAAGAGATAATTCTTGTTTGGGGCTACAGGTGTTATGCTTTGATTTAACAAATCAAAATTGTGCCTATTCAAGAAGGCTCTTTGTTTTGATTCAATGTGGCTTCTGAATACAATATTTGGTTGGGGCTGGTCTTAGTCAGTCTCAACCACTGTACTGAACTGCTGCTGTGATATCACAGACATAAAGGAGTGATTCCCACCAAAAACTTCATCTACAAACCTCCCAACAGCGAGTTCCAGTGGAGAAAAACCACCACTGCACTTGATAGCAAATTTACCATAGTCATTGGAGGCTTCAATTCACATAGCATACCCTTTGGGGTTACAAGAATGGAGATTACAATGAAGCCCTCAATGAAACTTGGGTGCATGCCATGAACCTAACCTTAATTCATGATGCCAAACTCCTAAGACAGTGGCTGGTGGGAGAGGGGGTACAATCCAGACCTGTGCTTTGCATTTTCTGCAATTGCACACCTCTGTGAAAAGGAAGTCCTCGGTCCTATCCCCAGATCTCAACACTGACCAATAGCTGCTAAAATCAAATCAGCCATCACAGCAATGCACAAACCTTTCAGATGTCCCTTCAACCTGAAAAAAGCTAACTGGACTCTATTTGCTGAGAAACTTGATGCCTTGCTAGGGAACTTTCTCAGATTCTCTTGATTGATTGTTATTATTAATAAGAATATCTCAATGGCAGATCCAGATTATCCAATGACAGAAGCATCAGACTGGTTGCAGCAAAGGTGCTAGAGGATCAACAGTTTGAAATTTTATGGCTTATCACACCCTTTTTATTGTGAACCATCCCCATTTAACAGGTTTTTATAAGAAACCTGGCAAGTAAAAAGTGAAATGTTTCCTGAGTACATTAAAGGAATTGTAAGGGCACAAAAATTGACAGTGAGGTCCTTACATGGACAAAAAAGCCACGAAACATTAATTTTAAAAAACATACCTACCATATGTAACCATAAGAGTTACATTTTATTCCTCACAATTCAATTTGACAGTCAATGAATAAATTTCTTCATCATTTCTGTTCAAATATTTAAATGCATCATCGATAATTTCTGAATGAGTCTGAATTTCAATTTTCCATTTCATTAAACAATGAAACACATTATGGTTTAATGTTTATGTACAAAAACATTTATCACCTCTTCAATGTCAATATAATATTGTTGTTGGTATTCAACAAATTATTAAAATCACTTAGCCCTCTCACCTAGAAGCAATTTAAACAGACCAAAAACAACCACCCAACTTTCCATGCTGTGGGTCCATGAAACAATTCTCCTCTATGTGAATTTTTTCTGTTCATTCTCAGATAGGTGTTGTATAACTCTGGACTTTGAGTTGCACTGGGTGCATAGCAAACATTTCAACTGTGAAAGAGACTGGGCACCACTTTCCTGAACAATTGTCACAGGGAAATTGAAGTGTCATATTCATTTGATGGAAGCCAGTGCACCAAAAAATAAATGCATAATCTGAATTTTGAAAAATCATTTCAGGAAAAAACATAGCCTTCTTTGACAATGGCAAATATCAATAATAGGGATGTGGGGCAGCAGATGTTTCCAGCCTTATTGTAAAATAAAATTTATTTATTTGGCTGGGGTTTAAATATGGGTCATTTTTCAGCAAACTGACTGGTACATTTGGACCAGTTCCATCTGTGTTGGTTTGTCCCTTTAGTGTTGTTATCATCATCATCATTATTATTATTATTACTATAAATATTATTATTCTTATCATCATTATTGTTGCTAATATTGTTGCTGTAACCATAATTATTAATGGAATTTTGCTCAGTCCCAGGATTGTTCATTTTGTCTCTCAACAGAAACCATAATTCATGTAGCATTGGGCTGGAAAACATACCTGGACTAAGGGTATCATGCCTGACAACATAACTTAGCCTCCCAATTCTTTCCAAACAAGCTAAAAGTCTTGGTCTTTCTTGTGATCCTCTAATTAAAATGCATGCCTTTTTTATAATGAATGAAATGAACCAGTGCTATCTTATCTCAAAACTTCTGAAATGTTTATTTTTTCTTATAAGGCCAGCCAGTGTAAACTTTGCAAATAAAAAAAAGTTAAAATAAAATTTTTATTATTAGTATTATGAATAATGTTGCATCCTTGACTACCTGGAAAACGTTCTTGATCATCAGGTTACATCTACCTTCCTAAGATACTAAGGACCTGTCTTAGGATTCTTGCACAGTGTAATAATGCTGACTTCTAAAAGAATTCTATTCATCTTGTCATACCTACATAATTTAGGCATTGTTTCAACTTTGGTCTTACATTAACCACACCCCAATTACAACATTTAAAGTGACATTCTCTTCACAACCTTTTTTCTGGATATATCTTTACATTATATTATATTATATTATATTATATTATATCATATTATATTATATTATATTATATTATATTATATTATATTATATTATATCATATTATATTATATTATATTATATCATATTATATTATATTATATTATATTATATTATATTATATTATATTATATTTTATTATATTATATTACATTATATTACATTATATGACTATTTTGCAAAGGCATTACAATTTAATGTCTTTGCAACATAGTACACTCATGCAAAAATCATGTCATGCCTGCATTGGTATTGTAATGGGTAATTTGTCCTGCTGGACTCACTTTGCTCTCCAGCAGGCCCAGCAGGAAGAGCAGTTTCCCATCAAAAATCTATCTTCTATCTTGTACCAGGTGGTGAGTGTTTATTCAGTGGCACTTTTAGGTAACATGCTGGTTTTTTTCTAGCTGTGGCCATGAAAATTGGCACAAATCAAGCTTAGCAAAAATAATTAATGTGCCATTAATTATGTAGTTATATTTTCAGTAGTTAATGAGTTATTAGGTAATTAGTGGATGTACATTAATTTTTTTCAAGCTATTGGCACAAAAATTGGCATGAAAATGTGTCTTGATAATGCACATTTTCATTCAGAACATAAATTCATAGTCATGTATATTGGCTAATTATTGAGTAATTGGAATTGGAAATTACATGTTGCTCATGAGACAAGACTTTGTTATTTAAATAATAATCTCCCGATGTGAATGTGACTTCAGATGGCTGACCAATCTGAGGCACTGGTCCATGAATGTGTGGGTGTGGGTTTGAATCCAACTTTTGACAACTTTAAAAAAAAATATATATATATATATATATATATATATATTTATTTATATAATATATATATCATGTATAACTTTAAGTAATATATCAGTCCCAGTAGCAGGACCAACAAGTAAAACAGTAAAACAAGTACCCTCTTGCTAATACCTTATGAACACTAAGAGAAAAGTATTAGTAGGAGGGTTGTCTATTCCCAGTAATTATTAATTATTTTGATCAACAAAAAATAGTTTGTAACAATGCCTGATGCAGCTCTTTTACATCTCTTGCTCCATTTCATATTATTCATTAACAATATTTTCAACATAAAAATCTGTATTAAAAATCATAGGTAATGTTGGTTGTATAATGCTGATTTTTTACACAAATGCAACAACAAAGCAACTCTGATCATTGCACCACATATAAATGATTAAAATACTGGTGTTTCATGTGAAATACCTTGTCAGCAATTGAAAAACAATTATACAAAATTAATACTATACATACCTGCTGGCATCTGTGATAAGGCACTGTTGAAGAAGGCACAGTGTGTGTTTAATAACATTCTAAAATAGTAAAAGATCACCAACAGTATATTTAAATACAAGTAAAAAAGTACTATGAATTTCAGTAATTGTTCTTTGCACATCATTAAAGTGGAATATAATAAACTAATAAGCCTCAGTATTTCAAGCTGACTAGAAATTTGTCTTGGCCACCAGCAACCTTGTATGTCTCTTTAATGCTTTGTAAAAAGTAAGCTCTCTCTTCCTTGGGTAAGATCAATCATGAAATAGAGATTTTTTCCCCTATGACACTGCATGGTGACAAAAAAACAATAAGATGATATTCTGGTCAAATATCAGTTAGTCCAATTTTAAGTACGGTGCTATGCACTATTAGTAATAGTGCATAGCACCCTACTTAAAATTAGCTTTACACCACTTGACTTGTCATTAAAGATCTCTTCAAGTAGCCACTCAACACACTTCACAGATTAAGGAGGAAGGTATACACACCAAAGTGAATAAGCAGTCACATAGATGTGAGGTTCAACCCTGTTAATTCAGGGCTTAGGCATCTGCAAATGAATTTTTCTAGGGTTTTAATCATAATTGTTTAGTTGATTTTATTCTTCTCTCAATGCTATCCCTAGAGAATGTACAGACTTAACAGTCCATTACTTTCAGTTAAAAATAAATTGCATAAAATGTATTCAGGATCAATGTGAGGCTTTGACTCTGCTTATTATGGCAACAAAAGTAAACAAAATTCACATGACTGCCATCAAAATTAACATTTTGTCCTCTGTATGTATTCTGCCTTACATCCAGTTTATAAGAAATAGCATTTGCTTTTAGCATGGTTTTCTGACCATTCTTATAAAAACATTGACATATAGACATTTCCACACCAGCCACAGCCCTTTTCTTAAATGTTCTATGTATTTCAATAATATCTGTGATTATCACCAAAGGAAGATCATGGGAAAAAAACATTTTTTATTTTAACAAATCATTTTATTCAATTTGCAGACACATTGCATGCATTGCAGTGCATTTGACTTAGTGTATCCATAAAATGTAAGTCTAATGACCTTGGAGGAAGATCTTCTGCAGCTCAAAACTATGGATGTCATAAATTTCTAAGGGCGCTTGATTCAAATGCTTTTCAAAACAATTTGGCAAAATTAAAGCTTTCTTCCAAAACTGGGTTCCAGGCTAAGGAACTGTTTAGTTTTCACTTGCCAGGTTTCAGTGCCATATACGTCACAAATACAAATGAAATGGAGTACTCCTCTAACCTTAAGTGGTGCAGTAAGTACAGGTAGGTATTTGCAAAACTTTTGTCAGTCATTTTACAGCCTCATGATAGAACCAAATTCAGTACCACTATCTGTATTCTGCATGTTCCTTAGATTACAAGATCTATCCACAACATCATGATAACAAACAACAATAATGTTTAACAGCTGCCTCAGCTGCCCCTTTCACAGCACTATTTCAATGACAGTAGCTTTTACACACAGTGTAACTGGCTTCAGCAAGCATTTCCTTCTTTCTATTGAAATTTGCATAAATTCAAAAATAACAAATTGGACAAAAGAATGGAATTACATTTAATACTCTTGTGAAAAATACCAAAAAGAAGTTTCCATCAACACAAAAATGTCCTAAAATTCAATTAAAATATAGAGAAACAAATCACCTAGTATTTCAGTATTACTGTGCAACTTTTTGAAAGAAAAAGTTTAACCCCAGGACCTTATTTTCACCACGCAGCTGAGTTTTGTTGCACTACACCAAAAAAATTAATAATAATTAGGGGTTAAAATGGAGTAAATTGAAGCAAAAAAACTGAAGACTTTGAAAAACATAATGATTGATATGATTTTATTACCTGGCTTTGTACCCCCAGTAATCAAAAGCCCTTTCTCGGTGGATCTCGAGAGGCTCAAAATGCTTTTTATTACCATTAATCAACAAATAAATTCATACAATTTAATCTTTGTTAACTATATTACCACGGCAGTAACCTCGACAGATGAAGAGGACGCTACACTTAAGTAACGGGTCTAATTACACATATCAGGTACCTGACGACCATAACATAAGGTACATATTGACTCTCTGGCCAAAATTAATAACAAAAATAATAACACCAAAAGTCATCCCCTGCATTCATGCCAAAAATCTTCGGATTAGGTTACCTGACGTACATAATCACAATAATGTCACCAATGCATCGGCGTTTTAAGATCAATACCATAATGCAACTGGAATACTTACGTTTAAAGTTTCTTTTAACAATGGGAGAAGCTGTTGTACTTTTAACATTGGATCTTGTTCTTGCTGCTGCTGTGCAGTTTGTTGCTGTGCAGCCATTTTCTCTTCATCCCATTTGCAGAGGGACTTTTAACCACTTGTAACGCAAGACTGTATGCAATGCTATGAGACCAGCTTCAGATGATCCTGTTATTATTGACTCGTTTTCAATGAAAGACTAACTCACCCCATGTTTGTTTCCAAGGTTTCCAGAACAAGAATTTCAGGGACACCGATCTGAGGAACCTTCTCAGTAACCTGGAAGAACTGTCAAGCACCAGGAGAAGTCAAATACTCCAGCCCAGCGGTTCCCCGTGTGGCGGATAGGGGAGTGCCCCGTAATGGGGTAGCTGTGAATATTTAATAAGCAGCCTCGGACCAATTCATGGGAGGCCCTTTGGGAAGGCCGAGTACCCATTAGCCACCCTACTAGGATCACAGAGAAACCGTGGAGGGCAGCATGGTGGATGTGGATATCAGCGGAAGAATATGAACTACCTATCAACGGTATTATCTACAAGACGTTGAACACAACTTCAAGGTCACCCAGCTCATTTAGGTAGTGATTGCTCATACCTGAGATGGATCACCACTTCAAAGTTCAGTAAAAAAGAGTGATCCAACCCGGCGTCCTAACAAGACTTGCCTTCTCCAGGACCTACATCTTCACATCTCAATATGACTTACAAAACCAGAAAAAATTATACTGGATCAGTCGCCGCCTAGGATAATAAGGACCGCGTGTCTGCTGAAGATAGTCCGACAGACACGACAAGTTCACTAGACTCCAATACCAAAAACGACGCCAATGTCACTATTGGTGTCAAAATTAGAACAATGTCACTCAACATTGAGGGGTTATCAATGGCCAAATGTGAAAACCTAATACACCTTCTAAAGAAACACAACGTGGATGTTGTCCTCCTCCAAGAGACCCACCTAAGCGACAATGCTGCACCATCAAAGTACTCTATCAATGGCTATTCTGTCATTAACAGACTGAATCACGAAAAACATGGCACTATAATCTATGCAAGAGCAACAGACCCAGTCACAGATAAAGGAGGACGTACAGAGGAAAATGGCACTCAAAGATCAACCATTCAACTTGGTGACACTAAAAAAACGAACATCTACAAACTGCTCAATCAAAATTGGCTCTCACCACCCCCTCCATCATCACTGGAGATTTTAACAGCCACCATTCTGACTGGGGATACATCAAAAACAACCAATCGGGTATTGAAGTCAGTGGTTGGGCCAATCGCTTAGATATTGCACTTGTATATAATCCAAAGAACAAAGGAACATTGCACTCAGCAAGATGGAAGAAGGAATATACCCCAGACCTTGTATTTGTCTCAAAGAACAACAAAGGACACAATACCAACAACTGCAGAGGTCCTAGGAGATTTTCCATATAGTCAGCACCGCCTGCTACTCATAACTACAGGCATTCAGATTCCCATGATGAAGACCCCACCCAAACCAAGATGGAACTTACGAAAAGCAGACTGGAAAGCCTTTGCTAAAGATACTGATAAGACATGTGAAGGGATTGCACCATCAATCGAAAACGTAAATAGATTCAACAAACTAATTCTCAAGTCCTCAAAGAAACACATCCCAGAGGATTCCAAAGAAATTATATCCCATGTTGGACCAAGAGAAGCGAAGAGCTGCTATATATATGCGTATGAGCTAAAACGTACGAATGTTCAACTATAAAAAAAAGTCATATTATAATGTAAAGTTTGTAAATTGCAGCCACTGTCGAAGCTCTTCGTTTACAGTTTGCACGTCCCCTTAAAGGCCAATGGCTCTGCAGTGTAGCACGTGCTCTGGTGTTTGCCTTTCCCCACATAAGCACTGGTTGCTCTGTGCTAGCCCGATTCTGTACATGAAGTCTGCGAACCTTCCGTGACCTGACCTCAGTCTGCTAAGTAAAACCCAAGGTGCCCGGGGTAGATCGTGCCCTGGAGGTTCAGTTGACGGCTCTGGTATGTACTGCTTCGATCTACACTCGTGCTGTTCCATCTCTCCTGCCACTCCTGTGCTGTCCATAGATCCGGAGAGCTGCCGTTTGCGTCACGAGCAATATCTTGCATTCTTCTGGATAGAGAACGTCTGGATGCGAGCCTTTGTGGGGCCTGTCTGTGAGCAGTTGCTAAGGGATGTAGCAGGTGAGATAAACGGTTGAGCCCTCTGATGAAGGTTTTAAGAATAATGTTTTCTCTCCTGAGATCAGGTGGCTGAATTCCTGAGAGGGTGGAAAGTAAATGGAGAGATGTAGAGCGGATGCGGATGTGCATGCTGTCACTAAGGGCAGAGTCTAGATGTTTCATATGCGAGCTAGCACACCAAATAGGGGCACAGTACTCAGCAGTAGAGTAGCAGAGCGATAACGCGGATGTTCGGAGGACATCAAATGAAGCACCCCATCGATTGCTTGCAATGCAACGAAGTAGATTTGATCTGGCGCGAACTTTTTCTGTGATCTTCTGAAGATGCTCTTTGTATGCTTAAGATCGGTCAAGTGTTACACCGAGGTATTTCGGATTTTTTTAGGAAGGTAAGGTGTTTGTGCCAACTTTAACTTTTAGACTGCGATGAGCTTGCCTGTTTGCTAAATGGAACAAGCTTAAACAGTATTGGCCGTGTTGAGTTTTAATCGCCAGAAATGAAAGTACTGCTTCAGTTCATTTAGATCTTCAGACAGGATCTTTTCAATGCTCTAGAATATCTTTGCACGGTACAGAAGAGCTATGTCGTCTGCATATATGTATCTCCTACTGATGCAGGTAGGGAGGTCAGCTGTATAAATGTTAAATAGCATTGGTGCTAACACTGACGCTTGTGGTATGCCATTGATAAGTCGGTGAGGTTTCGATTTCTCATCAGCAAGGTGCAATGTAAATCCACGGTTACTGATCATTTCCATGATCATTCTGACCATTTCTTTGCCAGGAATGCATTGTAGCAGCTTAAGTGTTAGTCCTCGATGCCACACGGTGTCATATGCGGCCGAAAGGTCCACAAGAACAGTTCCTGCCTTTTCCCTGGCAAGGAAAGCGGATTCAATGTCCTTCGTAAGAAGGCATACCTGATCAAGGGTACGTCTTCCTGGTCAGAATCCAGCTTGTTCTGGAGGTAGTTGCGAGTCGACAATGCCTTCAATTCGGTTGTAGATCAGGCATTCCATGATCTTAAAGCCGATGCAGAGGAGGCTTACCGGCCTGTAGCTAGTAGGCGCATCTGAAGGTTTGTGAGGCTTCAAAATGGCAACGATCTTTGCTTTTCTCCAAATCTTCGGGAGTTTCTTTACTCAAAGGCAGGTGGAGAAGAAGAAGGCTAGCCATTCAATACAGTTATTGTGGAGGTGGTTGTAGAATTCAGGGTCAAGGGAGTGAGGACCTGGACTCTTACGGGATTTCTGGGACTTAAGGGCAGTTCTGAGTTCATCTACTGTAAAGGGGGAACAGAGGTCTTGATCAGGATAAGGGGTGTCCCATGCTTCCTTGAGCTTCCTGTTTACGTCTCTAGTGAAAGCCTTGTCAAACTCCTTATATTTTCCATTGTTGACAAGGCATTTTGCAATAGAGTTAGCTGAGACTGCATTCCTAGTGGTGGCTCGCCTCTTCCTACCAGTCAACCGATTGAGCTTTGACCAGGCTTTCCTGCTGGAATGCTTCATATCAATGCTGGTTACGGCAGAGACCCAAGATTCCCGACAACGATTGTTGATATGGTCTAACAAATTACTAGCTGCTACCTCTTTTTCCTCCAGGGTAGTGGCTTGGGCGTGTACTTCAGCAAGGTTGTCACACTGGCGATCTCAACATGGAACAAGTCTCTTTCGATGTCCTCTTGGTACCTGTCGCTTTGCAATACTGAGAACTTGTGACTGGAATGCTCGAAAGAAGCGATCAACATCTTCAGAGTTACCTGGTGGAAATGTTTCTGGCAGAGTAGCAGTAGTTTCTTTAAAATTGGACCAATTTGCTTTGTTAAAATTCCATCTTGGAAGAGGGGTTGTTGGAGTGACTTCAATGGTAGCAGGATGTGAGATTATTGTGGGGCGATGCTGCGATCGTGGAAAATTATCCCCAATTATGTGACTTGGGTGTGGTAGAATACTTGATGAGTCATGGCTGTAGAATGACAGATCAGGATTGGTGAAAGTATTCCAAATTGCAGAATGAAATGTTTTGGGTAGCTTGTGGTCATAGAGGAGCTTGAGATCAGCATGAGATGACCATTGAATGAGTTCCTCGCCATCTGAGTCGCTATTTTGATAGCCCCATGATGTGTGATGGCAATTAAAATCTCCTGAGTAAATTACGGGGTGATGGAAGACTGGAACACCGCTAAACATGGCTCGGGGTGGTTTGTACACGTTTGCGATATGGATCGAGCCAGAACTTAGTTCAATAGCCGACCATTGCAGTGGGCTTGTTGAGGTAGATCTGTCAATCTTTGAAAAAGTTAGATCATTTCGTACAAGGGTTGCAATGCCGTGATGTGGGTGATGTAGAGTATCCGCAAGTGTATATCCATTGAGCTTCTGCGAGTGTGTTTCTTGCAACAACCCTACCGAAACTGAGTGCTTGCGGCACAGGTGTTGAAGGACCTCACACTTGGCTTTGGTTAGACCTTCAACGTTCAGCTGTAATATTGTAGGACCACTTGGTAAATATAGGTCCGACGTGTTGCGGGGATTTCGCTTGATGACGACCTGAGGGGCCCTGCATCCTCTCCTGCCAGACGCGACATCTTCAGCAAGGGGGCTAGAGATACCGTTGACGTCGTTATCTATATCTGTAGTTTAACTGTTCATAATGCTCGGCTTGTTCGCATTAGCTTCACCAGTGTCTTACGACATTGGCTACTGACAGGGAGGACCACGAGAAGGTTGCCAACCCCTTCCCCGAAGAGCTACTGAAAGCATATGAAAAAACAAATGACGAGAACGTTGCAGAAGAACTCCTGGAATCCCTAAATGAAAACCATAAAGAGAGATGGATTGAAGTGATCTAAAACCTGGATCTCACACACTCAAGTCGACACGCATGGGAAACAATAAAAAAACTCAACCCAGAACCACAAATAGGAGCAGACAGAATAGTCAAAGAAATTAAAGAAATAGACCAGCAAATACCAAACCACCAATTCGAGAAGACAATAAGAAAAGAATACAAAAGGATCTTCAACGCCTTGCCAAAACAAATTTCGTTCCTCTCCATTCCAGTCACCCAGGAGGAAATAAAAGGAGCCCTAAAGAATGTAAAAAACGGAAAAGCAGCTGGCATAGATGGTATATATCCAGATATCCTCACCCATCACGGACCAAAACCAATCAACTGGTTAACAAATACCATGTCTGACATAATAGAAAAGGGCACATATCCAAAACAATGGAAACATGCGATAGTCATTGCCATCCTCAAACCCGGGAAACTAGCTACAGAACCAACTAGGTATCAACTAATATCACGTCTTCGTTGCCTATATAAGTTACTCGAAAGGATCATTCTTACAAGAATCACCCCATACATAGACAATCACATATCACATCAACAACCAATTTCCAGACCACACAGAAGCACTGCAGAACAAGTTCTGGCACTGACATCAATCATTGAATCTGGATTCGAAAAAAAACCTTAAAGACAGGTGCAGTCTTCATAGACCTCCCAGCAGCTTACGACACTGTATGGACAGGGGGACTTATGGTAAAACTGGCAAAGATAATACCATGCAGAAAAGTATTGAAACTCCTCTCAACTATGACCAGCTCAAGACAATTTCACGTCGTACTTGGAGGAGACAAAAGCAAATCAAGGAAAATTAAAAATGGCGTTCCTCAGGGGTCACTCATCGCACCAACTCTATTCAATGTATATATAAATGACAAGCTTGACAGCCAATCCCTCCAACTTGGCTTTGCGGATGACTTGGTATTGGCCCAGCAGTCAAACAGCTGGAATATAACTGAAAAATCTCTTAGCGAAGAAACAACACAGCTTAAAAAATATTTTGACCAATGGTAGTTTAAAATGAAC
Source organism: Morbakka virulenta (assembly GCA_003991215.1). NCBI lineage: Eukaryota > Metazoa > Cnidaria > Cubozoa > Carybdeida > Carukiidae > Morbakka > Morbakka virulenta. The sequence goes on from RDPX01000050.1 coordinate 2,521,719, forward strand.
ACCACCAAATCAGTATCTGCTACATTCCAGCTAGATAACAGACAAGCTACAAAGACCCTTAAAATCAACGTCGATGGAAAAATCCTTCCAACTGACACAAACCCAATGTACCTAGGTGTTACTCTTGACAGACAACTGAACTACAAAACACACCTGAACGGAACAGCGAACAAAACAGCAAAACGCAACTGTCTGCTTAGAAAACTGGCTAGCACCTCTTGGGGAGCGCCACAACAAGTACTTAGAACGTCCGCACTAGCATTCTGTTATTGTGTTGGAGAATACTGTGCCCCAGTATGGTCAAGAAGTCCTCGTGCAAAAAAGAAAGACGTTAAACTTAGAGAATCCATGAGGATAATTACAGGATGCCTAAAGTCAACGCCAATACAGTGGTTCCAATATTAAGTCACATTGCACCACTAGAAGTCAGGAGAGAAGGTGACAATCAAAAGTTCATTATAAAATTGAAGAAAACAACAGACAACACCACACTCAAAGACATTGTTAGCAACGCCCTCAAAACAACGAGATTAAAATCCAGAAAAGCTTTCTACCAGTCAGAAATTGAGAGCTACAACATGACAGAGGCATGGAGAGACTGGTGGTTTGCGAACACACCATCGGGAGGAGAAATTATTAAAGACCCTGCTGAAAGACTACCAGGGTTCCAGAATAACACTAGAAAACAATGGGTCTCCTTAAACCGACTGCTGAAACGCCATGGCAGAACATCAGCCAACATGTACAAATGGCGACTGAAAGACACTGCAGACTGTCCCCACTGCAGTGGAACCCAGGAAACTGCAAAATACATCGTCCACCAGTGCCCAACAACCAGACTGGAGGGAGGTTTTGATATCGTCCTCAAAACTGTGATGAGGAATTCGGAACCTGGCTGAGGAGACATAATGTGGAGATGTAGCCATAAGCTACTACTACTACTACTACTACTACTACTACTACTAGGGACACCGATGTGTCTTTATTTTTCATCACGTCGTTAACCAGCACATTCAGAGATTGTTGTTCCTGTTCTTATTCCTTTTGTTGCTAAAGTTAGTCAGATCAAGTGGAAAAGTATAGTTTTTGTTCTTCCTACCGTTGGCCACACAGACAAAGAGCACTGCACATTTGTGTGTTTCAAAACGTTTTTGGATGTTTTCAAAAAGTAAATTCTCCAGTAACACACCTATTCTCTTAAAAACGAGATAGAAATTGAAATTTGTAAAACCTGGTAACTAGTAAACACAAATATTAAGCATAAACAAAAGACAAAAAGTGTACAAGGCAAATGGTTTCCTTCCCTTTTTGAAGTTCTTTGTCTGAAACCATCGCTTCCTTCTTACTTTTTTCTGTATGGCAGACACACTCCCTAGGGACGTCTACTCGACTTCCGTATGACTAACAAATTTGTTTATGTAATCGATGTTCTTAACATTCCAATCTGTAATTTGTCATACCCTAGAGTAGGGGTGGGCAACCTACGGCCCGCAAGCCAAAATCCAGCCCGTCAAGGAAATTTTTGTGGCCCTCGGGGTGATAGAATATTCTTATGAAAAGGTTTATTTGTTTGTTATACTGAATAAAACACATCAAGCCAAAAGAATGCTAGTTTTCATAATATCTATTGAAAAGCCTATTGAAATTCTTCACTATGGAAATATCTTAATCTCTTAATGTATTAATTGCATAATTATTTGCATAAATAGCTGATATTAAAACCAAGACAAGGAAATGTCTGGAAACTTAGTCACAGCCACAACCACAGCCACAGCCACAACCACAACCACAGCCACAGCCACAGCCACAGCCACAGCCTTCATTTCATTAACTTTGTTTCTGAAGTTTATCCAGAAAAGGCAAAAGGCTATAGAAAACCCAGTCCTCTTCCTACGCACCGTCGCTAGCCGAACAGAAGGCATGAAGCAGGATATTGAAAGCCAACTGGGAAAATATCGGACACTCAGCTGCTCTTCGTATGTCACTGGATGAGAAGACAGATATTGTAGACAGATAGGTACGTCAAAATCCTCTCTGTTTATATGAGCTCTTACAAGCGACTTTGAGGTTACAGAGAAACTCCTCGCTGAGCGTCATTTAAAAGGGACGACAACTGAAAAGAATATAGCAGATGAAGTAACAAAGGTCTTTGAAAAATTTAAACTTGGCAAGACTAAATTAGGTGAAAAAACAACTAACGGGATACCTTCAATAATCAATGAAATAAAATGCATGCAATGTGCTCAGCAATCACTGCATAATTTATCAAGAAAATTAGTGCAGTAAAATTCTTGGTTCTAAAGATGTAAAGAAACATATTGTTGAGGCAGTAACTTTCATTGCTTCTATGCTCTGAAATACCGCCATTTTAAGGAAATTTTGGCTGGCTTGGAACCAGAATTTGGGGTTTTTGTTTTCTTTTCTAGTCTTAGTGGTTTAAGTTAATCATGCCAACGATTACTCAAGTACCTTGCAACTGGAAATAATTGATATGCAAAACAATTTTTAATTGCTCAAAATGCTCAATTTCAAGTCCATTTGATCCGGTGGACCTGAACGACCTGAACTTCAGGTCGATTTGATCCTGTTCACATGGGGATCTTATATAGAACATCTTGTTGTCGAACGTCACTTGGCATATCTGTTCGTTAGAGCATAAGTTATTAAACTTACTGTTTGTTAATTCTAATTCTAGTGTTCTTCAGCTAATGTATCTATTATTGGTCTGATTATTATTAACATGAATGTAAATCAAAAGGGAAAACTCTAGAATGTCTTCAAAGAAATGAAACGAATGGATATCAACATTCTGGGCCTGTAGGAAATTAAATGGACAGGTCAAGGAAAGATCACCCAAGACGATGGATACCTACTCATATACTCCGGAGGAAAAGAACATGCAAGAGGTGTAGCCTTCATGCTCGACTCAAACAGTTCCAAATCGGCACTGGGCACGTATGCAATCTCAGCCAGAGTTATCGCCATCAAAATGCAAGCCAGTCCTATCAACATTGGTTTGATACAAGTTTAGGCATCAAACTTTCAACATAGTGATGATGAAATAAAGGATTTTTACGATCAATTCGATCAGGTTATGAGCAGCTTGGGAAAGGATGTTGTCAAGATCATAGGTGATAATTTCAATGCAATAGTAGGGGACCAACGACATGAAGACATCGTAGGATCGCATAGGCTTGGAAACTTCAACGAACGAGGGACAAGACTCATAAACTGGTGTAGGAAACATAATCGTATGGTAACCAACACATTGTTCCAGAATCACAAAAGACGGAAGTGTACATGGAAAAGACCTATCGAGACGAGAAGGTTTCAGATTTATTACATCCTCGCTCCAAAAAAGCTCTAGACCAGGAGCAGATTGTTCCAGTGACCATACCTCTGCATTGTGCAAATTAAGAATTAAACTGAAGCCACTGAAAAAACCCAAAAGTGTCACCAAAACTCCAAGCAAATCATCTACTCAGTGATGCAAGTACTAAAGATCAGTTTGTAGTGACAGTGAAGAACACGTTCGGACTGCTAGACCAGGCTACAGCCGCAGAAGAAAAACTACAGAAATTTAAAGATTGTGTAGAAAATTCCTTCAGTGAAGTCGTCCCAAATGTCCAGAAGAAACATCACAAAAAAATGGATTACATCAGAAATCTTACATAACGAAGAGAGAAGAAATGCTAGAAACCAACCTGAAATATATCAACTACTAAACAAAGAAATAAAGACAAAATGCAGCAAAGCCAAAGAAGCATGGATCGACAGCCAGTGTCAGGAAAGTGAGCAATCCAAGAAGGGAGATAGCAAATACATGCATCAGAAAATAAAAAAACTATCCGGAAGGAAACAGATGTGTACACAGACAGGATGCATCAGAGCTGCTGATGCCACTATCTTGATGGACAAATAAGACATCCTAAAGAGATTGTCCGAATAAGTCGAATAATAATTTTTCGATACAAGGCGAGACAAGCCAGTAATAAGTAAAAAGATGAACGGTCCACCTATCCTAAAAGAAGAGGTCAGATATGCAATGAAGCGAAAGAAAAAAGGCATGGCTCTGGGTCCAGACAACATATCAGTTGAAATTTTGGACGTTTTGGACGAATGGGGTATGAAAGAAACGACAAGCAGATGAAATCCCATCTGATCTTTTTAAGTCCATTTTCATCGCCATTCCTAAGAAAACAGGAGCAACAGAGTGCTCTCTTCATCGCACAATCAGTCTTATGGGCCACATCGTGAAAATCATGATCCGAATCGTAATGCTCCGCACTAGATCTAAAACCAATCCTGAAATATTACTTGGACAACTTGGCTTTGTTGAAGACAAAGGAACAAGAAATGCTATCTTTACTCTTAATTAGATTATGGAAAGATCAATAGAAGTGCAGAAAGGCCTCTTCATATGTTTTATAGACTACTCAAAAGCTTTCGATGGGGTTCAACACGATAAGCTGTTTCATATTCTTCAGTCCCTGGACATCAACGAAAAGAGTTGAGAGCTCTACGTAGCTTGTACTGGGAACAAAATGCTACCATTAGGATTTGAAAACGACTTCGGCGACTTCCGACCTATCCGCAGAGGTGTAAGACATGGGTGTGTCATATCACCAGACCTCTTTAACCTCTACAGTGAGTATATATTGAGAAATCTTGACTACATGGATGGAATACAAATAAGCAAACAAAACATCAAAAACTTAAGATATGCCGATGGCACTGTCTTAATTGCAGATTCAGAACACAAACTACAAAACATTTTCGACTTGGTTGTTCAAAAAAGCGAAGAAATGGGCTTGGACCTCAACATTAACAAAACAGAGTGCGTGACGATATCCAAGAAAGAACCACCCTGATGCCACCTCATGAGCAAGGGGTACCAGTCAAGCAGGTCCAGAGTTTTCGATACTTGGGTTTTACCATCACATCCAAAGGTAAGTGTAAAGATGAAATAATAAAAAAAATAGCACTAGCAAAAGATTCGTTCTCCAAGTTACGTACTACCCTCCACAATCGAAATATCACAATTGATACCAAGAAAAGAGTTTTGAAAGCATACGTTTGGTTGGTACTGTTATATGATTGTGAGTGTTGAAACATCGGCAAAGAAACTCAAGCAAAATTAGAAGCAACTGAAATGTGGTTTCTGAGGAGAATGCTGCGTATATCATGGACAGTACACAAATCAAAAAAGGAAGTCCTTGCCCTGCCCAACACCAAAAGGTCACTCATTAATACAACATGGCAAAGGCAGATGCAATTCCTCGGGCACATTACGAGACTTCCTAACCTTAAACGCCTTGCTTTGTTAGGAAATATCAAGGAAAGGAGAGCCAGAGGAAGACAAAGAAAGATATTTTTACAACAATTGGACTTCGAACAACAGTCTGAGCTATAATGAACTGATCCATGCCTGCAGTAATAGGATGGCTTGGAGTCCATGATAGCCGATGCCTGTATCAGGTTTGGCACCTGCATGTAATCAAATTTGGTTGTTCCACTTAAAGCTTTGTAAAATTGTTTTTCATTTATTCTATTAACATCATGAATATTATAAGGCTCGTTAATGTCAGCGCCTTGATATTTGTACACAGTTACACAGAAGCTTGCGGTGAAGGATTGGAAAAATCCTTTTGTTCAAACCACTCATCATATATACTTTAACTTTAGTTTTACTTAATCCTTGATTAATGAACTTCATTGTGTTAAATATTACTTTGTCCTTTATATTTTGCGTGGCTAAAACTGGCATTTCTTTACAGATGTTGTATTTTTCCTTCTTATTATTATATTTGAATTCGATTGTTTCGTATTTCTGCTATTTTCTTTGATGAATCTCTCATAGCATTCTTTATTAACCTTTATCCATGTTGAATTCAAGTTACATATGTTTTTATAGAGTTCCTTATCAATCAATTCGAAGTTTGGTGACCATGTTTTTAAAAGGTTTTTAACATTATATGAGTTCTAGATAATCCTAATATATCTGACTGCTGGGTTCAACAAACTGTTACTGGTTAGGATCACCGAACATCTATATCGTATTATTTAAACAAAGTATATACTTCATTTATCTTCGTCATCCACTTGTTAAGAACCGTTGATAATTCTTCAGTGGAAATTGTTTTATCTTCAAGGTTTTTGATGTCACGATCTATCCACTAGCAAAACTAAGAATAGAATGTGAATCATATTTTATGTACAATTTGTGTTTCCATACGTGTTTTAAGTAGGCTGCTCTTTACGTTTTCGATCACCTTGTTCGTGATGCTAAAACCAATGGTGTCTCTTTCTGCTTTACTTTTTTACATAAAAAAGTTGTTTTGCATAATCCTCCTACCTGACCGTTATAAATGCATCCTTTACCATTTTTCACATTACAGTCTGACATATCCACGTTCTCTCTGTAATTCTTTTCAAAATACAAAAGTGTAGAGTCTGAAACATAAGCCTTACCTATTTTTTTGGTACTGAACTTAAAATCCTTGTTGATTTTGAATTTGATCTTGGGGTTTGTTATGAATATACCTTCGGTATTGTAACCGTATAATTTGCTTTCATTACTGTGACATGATTCTATTAGTTGAAGCATTTTAGAATGGCTTCTGATACAATAAACCTATTGATACCAGTATTGTCATTTAAAATACGATCACATGTTTGTTTCTTGGTCAAAAATACATCATCGTAGTTGTCGATTGTAAAGTTTCTCTTTTCGGTCATGAATCACGTCCAACAACACATTGCTGTATCATAATCTGTGCAAGTTAACCTGTGATTTGTTTTATTTTATTTTCTACCAAGGTCTCTGATAAAACTAGTATCTAACTTTTTGGCTCCATTCTCTTTAACTTTGTCACATATATTTTGTGAACTCATTGAATGTGTCTGATTTGAGAGCCTTTTCAGACACTATCCATAAAACTCACAAATTTTTTTAAATAGCAGGGTGTTGATACTAGTAAACGATTGGTTACTTCATTTGAATGACTAATTCGCGGCACCTTTTAAGATGCTGTCCCACGGCTTCATATTTATGCTTCTTACGGGTTAGCAGATGTCGGGTAGTTTGCCCTACATAACACGATAGGCATCGCGAACACGTAATTTTATATACTAAACCGCTTTGCATAGGTTTTTCCACGGGTACTTTTAATGATGGTAGAACTGTTTTGATTTTCTTGATCGTAGAGACAATTTTGCACGGTGCCTCAATGCGTTTCAACGAGCGTTCAAATTTCTCGGTCACTTTTCCTCGATATTGAAGAAAAATAAGTTTTTTCTCTGTTTTAACATCATTACTTTTTTTCTTCTGTCGGTGGTTTCGGTTGATAAATCTTNCCGGGTACTTTTAATGATGGTAGAACTGTTTTGATTTTCTTGATCGTAGAGACAATTTTGCACGGTGCCTCAATGCGTTTCAACGAGCGTTCAAATTTCTCGGTCACTTTTCCTCGATATTGAAGAAAAATAAGTTTTTTCTCTGTTTTAACATCATTACTTTTTTTCTTCTGTCGGTGGTTTCGGTTGATAAATCTTGTCCAGAGTCTTCTCAATAATTTCATCATAAAATGATGGGGAGTACTGGTTGTTCTCCAGAAGGGTTTTGCTTAGACGAGGCTTTGGTGAAAGTTCTCCCATGTACTGCATGTATAGTGAATCCTATACACAAGACCGGTGACTACAGAGCGTTCATACTTCATAGGAGCTAGTGAGTGAAAGTTCAGGGTCAGCCCTCTATCTGTAGCTTTCCTGTACCACGTTGATGTTAAGTGTTCTCCTCTGTGTATGATTCGTATGTCAAGAAGTGGGATACTGCAATTTTGCTCTTTCTCTATGGTAAATTTTAGGTTGGGGAGGGGGTAGTTATTGATCTCCACAAGTTTGTCCTCAATTTTTTCTCTGTTGATTTCTCTAATGATATCATCCATGTACCGGGAATACAGTTTTGCTTTGCCCTTTAAATTTTTGTCGAAATTACTGAGCCACCCATTAGCTAGATTTGGAGCCGGTGGGCTTCCCATAGCCAATCCATCCTTTTGTCTGTAATAACCATCATGCGTTAAAAGTAGCACATCACAACTGCTGATGCGTGCCAGTTAAATAAAGATTTCCTTTGATACCGGGGGCTTTTTGTGGTCATTATAGTTTAACAATTCCGCACAATAAGTTATTGCCTCCTCAACCGGAAAATTAGTGTAAAGTGCAGAAACGTCAAAATTTATAAATTCTTCATGTTTGTCCAAATGTATATCCTTCAAACTTTGTGATATAGATTGTGTTGATGAATTTATTTGATATTCCTTCACTACTGAAAGCCAATCAGCTACTTGTTTGGCTATGGGGTAATATGCTGAACCAGGCATTGACAAGACGGGTCTGAGTGGTGTTGATGGTTTGTGCACCTTTGCCAAGCCGTAAAGCCTGGGTGGTTGACTTCCGGTTGGTTTTATCTTGTCGAAGAGTCTTTCCGTTATTTTGTTCTGATCCTTTAGTTCATTTAGCAAATTTACTATCCTCTCCTCCTCCTTCAACAATGGATGCTTTTCGTTCTTTCGCGTTTTCGTATGTTTTTCAAACTGTGGAAGGTTAATAATATCATCCAGTTTATGGTTATAACTATAACTATAACTAAGTCGGAATAGAAGTTAATGACATTAGAGAAATTACTCATTCGGGAAATAAAACCAACATTAAATTCAAAGGATGAGTACAAAAGCTGTGAATTAGTCATAAAAATTTAACTAGTCAGTAAGGTCCCTCAAGGGAGGTTTCTCAATTATCATAGTTTACTTCATTTGAAGTCATGGGTTTTCGAGGTGTTGAAAAGCTTGTCACACATTAATTTTCTGTTATCATACTCATCATTTAGAAGTAACACGTTTCTCATGTGATCGATAAATCCGTCAAGAACACCGTTGTTATTCCAATGCAGATATTCGACGTAAGATAAATCTTTTTTGCTATAGATATCCACATCTGTTTTCATCTTTGCGTTTTTAGGAATAACTTCTATGTGATTTTCCTTGTCGAAAGAGGATATTTCTTAATTGACTCAATTTTTGTAACATTCTCATGACGTCTAGTCCATTTTAAGTGTGACATATGCTTTAGTAGATCGGTGCATCCTCCCTGATTTGCCTTTGAAGCCACGATTTTTAGTTTTTCTTCTGTTATTGGGTAACACTAGTGATCTTTTACTATGCATACTAGAACTATGTTTGAGCAGTGTTTACTATGTGAGATAAACTTTCTATACCTTTCACCTTGTCAAAATCTTATATTTTAAAGACTCGTCTACCCTTAACCTATTGCCATACGTAGTCTACAACACATGTTTTCTTACCATAGCTTTTGATAGGTCTTCGTTTGTTCAGTAAATATGACTTTAACCTGAGTTTAGCCACCTTATGGATGACTATGTTTTATTCAAAAATTGGAGCCAAAGTGTATTGACACACATCTTTACCATTTCATCTGTAAATAACAAAATAACAAAATTTAGGTTTTACTATCTCAATGAGAGAATGTACATGACAATCAATGGAAATAAATTCAAACAAGAATGCAGGTGTTAAGAGGTTAATAACTACTGTAACAGCTGACTACAACTTAATAATTAATTCCCTTCTCCTGTATTCGTCCTTTGCATTGATTAATGGTCTGAGATCCCGAATGTTGAGTCCTTCCAGAGTTAATAAAAAATATCTCCACGGAATGTCTTTTGGAGGATGTCCACGTCTTTATCCCCCAGATTTGCTCCGCACTGTACCATGTGGTCTTTTACTGTGCCCAAACTTTTGGAATGTTCTTTGATGCGAGTTTGCATATGTCGGCCGGATTGACCAACATAATACGCAGTACAGCACAGGCATGTAATTTTGTAAACAATCCCGCTTCAGAGAATTTTCTCCACTGGAGGTTTGAGGGGAGATAGCACAGTTTTAACTTTTCTCACTGTGAAGACCACGACACATGGACAATTGACTCTGTGCAACGCTCTCGCATAGTCCTCTGAGCATTTGCTGCAGTATTGTAGTTTTAACAATACTTTTGCCATTTTGGTGGTTTTCTTTTGAAGATGTTCGCTTTGTTGTTTTTCTTGCTCCCCAATAATTTGGTCAAGAGACTGTCTAATGGTAGGCTCGTAAAATGTAGGAGGGTATTGGTTTTTGTCCATTCGGCCTTTTCCAGACTTTCGTGGAAGAGTTGCCAGGTGCTGCATGCTGGGTATATTCTATAAACAAAACCTGACGCCACGGATCTGTTGTATCTTTTTTATCTAAAGTATGATAGTTCATCATGAGCCCAGTATCTGTTCGCTTGCTTTATCATGTAGATAAGAGACTTCCCTTTTCATGATCATACATGATCTTCACGTCCAGCACAGGAAGTTTTGTTTCATGTTCACGTGCCAGTGTAAATTTCGGTTTTGGATGAAGACAGTTTATCTCTTTGAGTTTCTTTTCCGTATGTGACCTTTTCTAATCCATCAATAGGTCATCCAGGTAACGGAAGTAGAGTTTAGCTTCTCATCGAATGGTGCTATCATACTACTGAGCCAACCGTTACCAAAATGTGGAGCAGGTGGACTGCCCATTGCCATTCCGGCAATCTGTATGTAAAAATCATCATGTGTCGACATGATGACATCTCACGATGCTATCTTTGCCAAAGTAATGAATGTCTCTCTACCAATGTTCGGTCTGTGATTGCTGTTCGGTCTGTGATAATTGTGATAGCCTCCATGACTGGTACATTTCTATAAAAGGATACCTTTCTCAAGAATCGCAGTTCTAAAAATGTCACAAAATAGTTTTGTAGACGCATTGATTTTACATTCTGGGACTGTAGAAAAGCACTCTGCCACATATTGTCAAATTTATGGTAAGCTGAGCCCAGCATTGATAGAAATGGCCTGACTGGGATGTTTTTCTTGTGAACTTTGGCAAGGCCATATAGGCGTGCAACTTGACTGTCTCTTGGAATTATCTTCTCGTATAACGTTTCATAAATTTTTCCTGTATCAAGTAAGAGTTTTAAGATGTCACGTGATCTTTCTTCCTCTTTTAAAACCGGGTGAATGGCATTCTTTCTAGGTTTCACATCTTTTTCGAATTTAGAAAGTTTAATAATCGGATCCATTTTTTCATTGCATGCATTTCCCTTCATCACACAGATTCCAATATCCTTATCAAATGGAACTGCGAATAAATTATTTTCCTTCAGATATTTCTTAGCCATTTGGATGTTTCTCGATACTTTCATCTTTTTACATTTCTTGATATACGAACGTGTTTTAACATTTATATCTGTGATAGTTTCATCTGGGACGTCAAGAGTTTTACAGTGGTATAGCAATCCATCCACTTCCACCAGAATGTCTTTTGGCTCAAACGATCGAGAACGGTATTCTTTAGTCCAAGGGACAGTGTCTCCATCACGTATTTGGGTGGATGTGTTTCTAGCCCACATAAAGCCACTGAATCCTGAACATTGAAAAGTGGTCATTCCTGTTCCTCAGAGAGTGCTTTTAATTTCTTATAATGTATTCTTCGCTGTTCTCTCCAGGTAGTGATTCTTGCATTGGCGGTGTAGAACACAATGGAAGGTAGATCATTTCTGGATGATGCTAGTTTGAGCAGGCACCGCTTTTCACTGACAGAGTCTTCCAATTCTTTGACATCATTTCTTGCTTTCTAGAGCTCTTTACTTAATAACTGTAGTTGTAAGTCGTGGACATTTTTCTCATCGAAGCATCCGTTGTTAGGGATTTTGAATTCAAGAAATCTTGAAATAACGTCTAATCGTTTGCAGTTTTCAGAGAATTTTATGCAAAGAGTGTTGTTTTCTACTTTGCATATTGTTTTTTGGTAATGGTGATATTGTTTGGGTCTTTTTATTAATTTTTCCCCCTAATTTTTATTACCTTACAACCAACAACTGATATATTCTCACCAGATAAAATATTGAATTCTTTATTTAACAAAGTATACAACACAAATTTATAGGTGTTATTTGTACTTAAATTTACTGGCTTCTCGACTGTAAAAAGGCCTGTAAGTTTTTCCTATAAACTCATTATTTTTCCATATATCATTCTATCATTTCATCTTCATTCTTATAACGTCTATAAATTGTGAGCTGTTTCAGAACCTTTCTATTTGGTATCTCACACTCGTCGTCTTTTTCTAGGAAATATATATGTTTCCCTTCACAAAGCTTACTTTGTTTCTTTTGTTTTTACCGGGTTAATATTCAAAATATGTTTTTATTTCACCATCTAAACTAATAGAAACTGATTTTCTGTCACCTGGGATCTTGTTGAGCTTAGTTTCAAATAGTCTGCAGAGTGGCATTTTCTGCCTTCATATAATATCCTTATTCAACTTTACTTCATCCTTATGGAATTTGTCCAATGTGGCTTATATTATTGAATAATCACGCGTTTCCTGGGTACTTATTGCATCCTTTCATGTTCCATATGAACAGGCTTAGATATGAAGTTATCATACTTATTATTGATTTTGACTAATTGATCGTGTAGTTCTTTTCTCTTTTATGGACTTTAATAATTTTTCTTTCAAATGGAACATTTGTGATAGGAAAGGTCAAGAATGGGTCATCATCGTTTTTGTATGCTTTTTCTTTGCTTTAATAGCAATTTGATGAGTTCTGAGTTACTGTTTATTAAGGTCTGATTTTTTTTCTATTGATCTTGATTTGTCATTTAATTATATATACTATAGATAATTATTTTAAGTATCTTCAAGTTAATGCGTTAAAGTGGACTTAAATTCAAATGATCTAAAATAATTAATTCTTTAATAAATTCCTTCAATGAATAATGCCAAAGACAGTGCTCGATCCAAAGACTCGCAGAGCAAAGTTATATATATATATATATATTGAATTAAAATATGTTTAAAAGTACAAAACTGTCAGTTTCACGCTGACGCGATTGTCAAATGTAACAGTTATTTTTTTATGCTTTCGGGTTTTTAAGTGACAAAATTTTTCAGCTAATTTGTATTTACGATCTGATATTGAGATCTCACAATGCGAAGGTTTATTAAGTATATACTCCGTTTTACGGTTCATTCGCTCTTCATCACTTAAAATTTTGGGTCTGCCTCGGCATCTTTTTTCACTTTCCATTATATATATATAATATATATATTATATATATTTGACACAGGAAATGACTAAAGAAAGTATGCCAACATTTAGTTGAGTAAATCAAATTTTTATTTATTACTATCACAATTTCAAATTTTCGTCTGTCTACAACAGACCTTATCAAGAAACTATATATATATTATATTATATATATATATTATATTTATGTATATAATAAATTTAAAGTATCATCGGTTAGTGCGTTCAGATTACCACAAGAAGTTAGGGACATTTTTGTCCTTATATTATATTATTTTTATGTCCTTGATTGGTATTCAAGTGTTAAAATCATCGAAATATCCTTTCCACTTTATCAAGCTTGTTTGTTCTTTTTATCCCTCCGAATGACCCTAGCGAAAACATCCCGCTGGGCTTTTAATGATTCAGACTGATAAAAACTCCCTTGTATCCTTTCATCATTGAAGTCTTTACTTTGTAGGTTATTGTATTAGTGCTTTCTATTTTATTGCTTGTATATACTTCCTCAGTCCAGTTTGGTGTATAACTCTTGTCAAATATAAATGTAAATCCATATTACAATTCATTTTATACTTATATTACATATTGATTTTTTGAATGCTTTAAAGCTATAGAGAGAAGAAATGCACCGGTACCCTCCCAGTAATGAGAAATAGATTTCTAATCAATTAATTAGTAATTTCATAGCCAAACTGTATTTTATGGAGGTAAACAATCGATTCTCGCAGAGTGCATTCGATGAAGGAAAAAGTCCAAACCGAAAATCGATTTTCTCTTGTGAAAACACAAACGCGAATGCATTAGTAAGGGGGTGAAAACAGAAACGAAACGCAAAAATTGATTTAATTTGTGAAAAAAATGAGTGCGAGTTTTTCCTATAACAACCATTGTTGTAGATATTACATCTGGCTCAAAGGACGAGACGCAATTAAGAAAGATGAACAAAAAATTTTAAAAAAGCCTTTTTCTGAAAAATTTCAGTCTTATTGCTAAAAACATTTTGGTTTTCTGTCGCAAGACTTTCTACCTAAAATAAATTATTTCAAAAAATTGTGGCTGTTTTTTTTGTGTATATACCAAATTCCTTATGTTTTGCCTAAAATAAAACAGCCAATTGTTAAAGCCACAAAGCTTTAATGTGCATTGGTGACAGTTTAAAATTTATGACTGAAGTGACTTTTAGCTTTGTTGATGGTGAAAGAAAATTCATTACGATTCCAAACAGGGTGAGTTAATTCGTACGGGAAGGGTGGTGATCACGTCTTTTGAAGACATGGACCGGTGTGCTGGTGGTTTAATTAATCTGCTTAACTTTTACCACACCATTATTCTTGATTTTGGTTATGCCGTTTTGTTCATGAATAACAATTATGAAGCAACTTCATTTTGGTCTTTGTCTCATTGCCTTTCAAGAGTTAACGTTACAATAACGTAGTTTTTACTCTCTTCTGGAACCAGAAATTTCGCATTGAGCGGTATTTCCAATCCATCTTTCGGTTTCAATGACCTACGATACTTTGGATCCTTCATCGCAGCAGGGAACTTTCCATGACATTAGAAAAAGAAAGTAACTTCTCTAAAAAATTCTCTACCCAGGTGGCCAAGGATTTCTGCTGTCGCTTTTCCACGAGGAAGAAACTGGATTTTAGATGCATGAATGCATCTAAAATCTAAACGTTTTTATCGGTTCCATTTTCTTTGAACATATTTCCATTTATTTCGTAGTAGGCCCAGCTCTCTAACTCTGAATGTGCTACCCTCTGCTTTCGAGGTGGAATTTGAACAACCTGGCATTTTCCCCAGGTCAAAAGAATGAAAAGAACGGAAGCCAAGGGAGAGAGACAAGAGACAATAATTGAAAAAACAGTTGGCAATCGTTGCTTTTGAAAGAATGTATTGCTCTTTCTATTGATTATGCACAAGCATAATTTCTTTTGTTCGCTACAAATGCTGAACGTGCCTTTCAAAACCTGGAAGGAATAATTTTATTATTCACCCGTCCCGGGGTGAGGAATTGTCATTACACATTATGTCTGTTCTGAAGTACTTAAAACTTGGTAAGGAGCAATACAGAGACAGTACTGTGTCAGGAAATACCAACTTCACACACAGAGGTAATAAAAACGTAATCAAACAGCTAAAAAGAGCTACTTCTGTAAGAAAATGACGCCAATATAGTGTCTGGCAACCAGCCCAAATGGCAGGAGATCGAAAAACTTGCTGTAAATCATGATAAAAATCAGTTTTGGTAATAAATGATCTTTCAAGGAAATATCCTTGTTTAACAAAACGATCACCTCAGACTTTGCCAAAGATGGCCATGGGCCTGAGAATATGAAGAAAGGTACAGATGTACAGATGTACAGATGTTGTGTTCAGAGAGAAAAAGCAAGCGGGGATACACCGTATTTTCTCTGAGGAGTTGATGAACAAAACAACTAATTCAGTTGACCATCTGGGTCTTAGAATTGCTCTAATTTCTTCCGCAGTAGTGTTTGGTGTCACAAAGGGGGTTGCCATGGCAATTGTCGTAATATTCTTACTGAGTATGAAAGGCATTTGGTTCTTCAAGTGATTGGGGACGAATAATACGAAGTTAAAACCTTCAGTCAGAAAATGACAAGAGGAATGACCACAACATCACAACTTTCCCTGGCTTCAGGAAATTTATGATGGCAGCAGGCGATATCGGCATAGAAAAATTAACAGAAAAAACTAATGAAATCTACTACAACGGAAAAATACAAGATGACCCCACAAAATCAATTTTCATAACCCTTCCCAAGACGCCCGGCGCATTAGAATGTGAGATTCATAGAACTATACATTTAATGAGTCATATGACAAAATTAATTATCGGAATAGTTATGATGCGTGCACGGTCAAAAATCACATAAATTAGTGTACAACAGTGTGGCTTCGTGAGAGACACTGGCACCAGAAAAACGATTTCTATGTTTAGGAGATTAAGTGAATGTGCTACTGAGGTCCAAAATATATATAAATGGTTTTTTTTTCTAGATTACACAAAAGCATTTGGTAAGGTTAAACATGAAGTCCTAATGGACATACTACTAAATTTAAATTTAGACGAAAAGGACATTAGACTTATACGAAATCTCTATTGGGAGCAGACAGCATCGAAAAAAAAGGAAAAGTAAGCTGATGCACACCAATAAAAAGAGGTGTAAGTCAAGTGTAAGTCACCGGATTTACTCAACTTAAACAGTAAAATTCTTTCCAGAGAATTGAAAGGACACGACGATTTTATTGTTGCAAGCCAAAACATAAATAATATTAGATATACCGACGATAGAACAGTAATCGCAGGGTATCAAAGTGACTTAAGCATCAATAAATAAGGTAATTTTAGAGAGCAGTAAAAGAGGACTTGCCCTGAGTCACAAGAAAACCAAATGCATGGTCATTTCATAAGATGTAGCAAGGAAATTTTGTTCAGTAATGATAAATAACAAACAAATAGAGCAAGTAGATAAATGCAGCTATTTGTGTAGCATAATTACATCTGATGGTAGATGTGATGTGAAGACACAAAACGTAGACTTGGTATGGCGAAAGATGCTTTCGGGAAGCTCCAGCGTATCATCAGAAATCGAAAGTTAACAATAGAATTACTAAAACGAAAAATCTATAGCTATGTAATACCTGTTTTGACGTACGAGAGTGAATGCTGGATAACAAGAAACAATGAAAAGAAAGGATTGAAGCAGCAGAAATGTGGTTCTTCCGTCGTGTGTTAAAACTCAGGTGGCTGATAGGAAAAGTAACGAGGAAGTATTAATAATGGCACAATCTAAAACAGTGGTTCCCAACGGGGGCGCTGATAGAAATAAGATGACCATAACAAAATCTGCCAAAAATAAAGTAGGACACTGCATAACCTTCATCGAAGATCACACTAAATGATTCATGTACAAGGGAAGAACCTCTTAAAACATGCGAAAGAATCTCTTGCAATGTGGGTATTTCTTGAAGTTTATTGTTTACTTTATTAGCTACGTTAATTATGTTTGAATACTGTAGAAAGGAAAAACAATGGGGATTAACACCAGATATCCTCCTCCTCAGGTACCGTGTCCTTCCGGAACGTTGCTGGTCACGCTTTTCCATTGAACTCTGTCTTTCGCTTTTTCTAACAACTTTGTTGTTCTGATCCCTGCCCATGTCGATATGCGTTTGAGGAACATCTTCCGGTCTCTTCCTTTTCCTCTTTTTCCATTTATTTTGCCAGTGAGTGCTAGGTGTTCTAAGCTTACTTTCCTCAACACATGGCCAAGGAATGACAGTTGCCTTTTCCTGATCATGTTCAAGAGTTCTCTGCTGTAGTTGGCTCTTCTGAAAACTTTGCTGATATGCTCAGTCCAGTAGATCCTTAAAATTCTACGTAGCATCCAAACTTCAGCAGCATTCAACCTTCTTTCAAACTCTGCCGTTATTGTCCATGATTCACATCCGTATGTCAAGAAAGGAAGGACGTAGCACTTTAGTACTCTCAACTTTGTGTTCATTGTGATTGATCGTGACATTAGAATCTTTGACATTCTCTCGAATACTTCCTTTACCATAGCGATCCTCTTCTTTACTTCCATTGTATTTCTACTATCCGCGGTAAGCATGCTTCCAAGGTAATTAAATTTATTTACTTGTTGTATTTTCTCTCCATCAATCGTCATGTGGCAATTAACTTGTTGTTTTTTGCTTATTGCCATGCAAAAGGTCTTCTTTCGGTTAATGCTTAAACCTCTCCTTGCACTCTCTTCTTTTACAGTATTCAAGATGCATTGTAGTTTCTGGGGTGAATCTGCAATGAGAGTAGTATCATCTACATATCGTATGTTATTCAAGTTGTATCCACCTACAGCGAAACCGTTCATGTCTTCAATTGTTCTCATTATGTTTTCGCTGTATAAGTTGAACAAGTCTGGAGATAGAATGCAACCTTGTCGAACTCCTCTTTTAATGTGGCAGTATCTTCCTATAGTATTCTCAACTTTAACCCCCTCCGTTTGTTCCCAGTACAAATTCCTTAGAATTCGGATGTCCTTTCCATCTATGTCTAGGGATTGTAGTATGTCAAGCATAATTTCGTATTTCACATCGTCGAAAGCTTTGCTATAATCAATAAAGCATAGAAACAAATCTTGTTGCATTTCTATCGCTCTTTCAGATAACATTCTCATGACGAAGATAGCGTTCTGAGTACCTGAGTCCTGAACAAACCCAAATTGATGATTACTTATTTCTGACCTTGTTGTTCTTCGTATCCTTGCCATGATGACTCTGATAAAAATTTTGGTAACGTGGCTCATCAGGCTTATGGTTCCATACAGTTCACATTCTGTTGCTCCTTGTTTTTTAGGTAAAGCTATAAATATAGGTTTTGACATGTCTGACGGAATTTCTTCAGTGTTATAAATTTCGTTTACCAACTCTGTTATCTTGTCGATACCAAAATCGTCCAGTGCCTCAACCATTTCAATGCAGATGTTGTCTGGTTCAGTAGCTTTGTTTCTCTTCATCTTCTTTATGACTGATTGCATTTCGCTTCTCAGAATGGTTAGGCCTTCAATTGATTTTGTAATCACGGGTTTTTCTCCTCTGTCGTCTGAGAAAAGTTTGTCTACATATTCTGCCCAACGTTCCATTACCTCGTTCTTTCCCATCAACAAAGAGACATTTGTGGTTTTAATGCACCCACTTGAAATGCATGTCTTCCTTCTCACCAAAGTGTTAATTTTCTTGTGTAACGATGGGGTACCTTTTGTTCGTCATCATTCTATTTCCGCACACTCAGCATTTATCCACTCTTCCTTCGCTTCTCTACACTTCCGCTTGATGTTTCGATTCAGATTTCGATAATCTTCTAAGTTCCTGCTGCTAATTTTCTGTTTTTCTTCCATCAATTTTAGGATCCCTACTTTCATCCATTGTTTCTTCCGTTCCTTCTTTTTAGGTGGTATCACCTCTTTGACTGCTTCAACTATAGCCTTTCTCGTTATGCTCTATTTGCCTATTTGTTCTCTTTCTAATCAAATCGGTTTTGGACTGTAATTGCATATCTAGCCTTCATCTTTGCGTCTTCAAGTAGAAGATTCCATTGTAATTTTGATTCAGGTATCGATTGCTTCAGTCTGCGGAGACGAACACTGATGTTACAGATTATTGGATTGTGGTCACTGTCACAATCTGCTCCGGGATATGCTTTCGCGTTTATGACTGCATTTTTGAATCTCTGATAAATTGTAATATAGTCAATTTGATTCCTGACTCTGTCTTCAGGGTCTTTCCGTGTCAAAGTACGTCGTTTGTGGTTCCTGAAGAGAGTGTTCTTTATCACCTGTTGTTTTGATTTACACCAGTTAGCCCATCGTTTACCTCTTTAATTAATTGTTCCAAGACCGTATCTTCCTGTTACATGGGGAATTTCTTTATTGCCAACTTTAGTATTTAGATCGCCCATAATAATTATGATGTCTTGTGATTTACAATGTTGTCTTGATTCACCGAGTTGCTCGTAGAACAAGCTTATATCTTCTTCACTACTATCTGCGGTTGTTACATATACCTGAATTATACTGAGGTCAAAGGGTTTGCCTTTTATTCTCACTAGCATGACTCTGTCAGACAGGGTCCAATAGCCAAGTAAACACTTGCTTATTTTCTCATCAAAAATGATTCCAACTCCTCTTTCATGTTTACTTCCACTACAGTATATTATTCTTTTGTAATCTATCGTGGAATCTTCCTAACCAGGCCACCAAGTTTCGCACAAACCTAGTAAACTGATCTTCATACGATCCATTTCTTGAATAACATTTGAGATTTTGTCCGCTTGATACAGCGTGCGAACATTCCAAGTTCCTATTCGAAGATAACTATTATTTTTGACAGTCTTTGGATGACGGTAGTATTCCACCTGTCGAACATGGAGGTTCCTACCGAGCGAGATGTTAGTTTGCCTAACCGTATTCCATATTCAATAAGTTTCTGTGCATTAGCATGATATTCTTGGGAGAAATAATGTGGAAGTTTCCCCTTGCCTTCCACATCCAGTTTGTTCGAGCTGAAACTATAGCCTTTGGTCAATCTGAACCTATCTCACAAGACAACGAGTGCAGTAAAGTGATAGCCATTTCCTCAATTAAACACAAGTACTTGCCTACTACCCTTATGAGTGCTACCGTTGGCCATACGTCAGGCTCTTCCGCCAGCACCCTCAAGCTCTGCTGCATCCCAGTGCTTCACCGTTACCCAGGTCAGGGGGGCTAAGCAGGTACTTCACCTTGCCCAAGGGTGACCTGGAACTATGCATTGTAGGGTAGCGTGATTCACTCCCTAAGTATTTGCGATTCACTGCATAATCCATCGTCAACATCTCGTCGCTAAAAGACTGAGTGAACGCCTGAATTCTTTACTGCATGCCGTAATCAAAGCTGTAAATACAACCAAGGCTCATTCTCTTAACGACCGTTTATTTCGCCAGCTCTTTCATGAGAATGACGAATCTTTCGAGCGGCTTCTGTTTCACAAAGAGGTTCGTTGGCTCTCGAAAGGTAACTGTCTGAAGCGCTTTTATGCACTCTATGATACGATCATTGAACTTTGAGAAAAACTTGATAGCTCACTCTGAGAGGCCGTAATGTATTCAAAACATGATCTGGCATATCTGTGTGACTTCTTCGAAAAAATGAATCAGTTGAAGGTCAAGGCATAAATCTGATTGAAGGAAAAGGAATCATAATGTCTTTCATCGATAAATTGACGTTTTTTAAACAAAATATTGCCCGTCAAGACCTACACCGGTTTCCTAGTCTGCATAAACTTAAAAATCAACTCGATGAGTCTNGGCGCTTTTATGCACTCTATGATACGATCATTGAACTTTGAGAAAAACTTGATAGCTCACTCTGAGAGGCCGTAATGTATTCAAAACATGATCTGGCATATCTGTGTGACTTCTTCGAAAAAATGAATCAGTTGAAGGTCAAGGCATAAATCTGATTGAAGGAAAAGGAATCATAATGTCTTTCATCGATAAATTGACGTTTTTTTAACAAAATATTGCCCGTCAAGACCTACACCGGTTTCCTAGTCTGCATAAACTTAAAAATCAACTCGATGAGTCTAATTTAAAACGAAACGTATTTTGCCCACCTTGATGAGTTAAGGCAGACATGCTAGTGCGTTTTAAAGATTTGTGGGAACTTTCAGTCCCAGAATGTGATGGAACCCTTCCATATGGATGTGATCACACTACAGCAATCCTTGCAGGAGGAAATGATCGAAATGCAAAACGGTATTGAAGCTAAAGCCAGGTTTAATCGTCTGGGCTACGAAGCTTTTTGGATCTGCGAACGCTTTTCTTATCCCGCTCTGTGGGAACACGTTAAATTGTTCGTGCTAGTCTTTTCAACCTCGTATTTGGTCGAAAAAGACTTCAGTGCTGTACTCCAGGTTGTGAGTAAGCAGAGAAATAGCCTTGACATAACAACAAGGGGAGATCTCCGACTCCTTCTCTCCAACATCAAGCCAGATATCAGTGCATTAGTCGAATCTCATCAGGCACAAGGTGCGCACTGAACACTGAACCGTAATAATACATCACAGGGAGTTTTTTTCAGTACCGACCATTAGTGACTATATTTTTGGCAGTTGACAACATTTATCAGGAATTACACCGCATGTTGCATAACAGAGTACGTCAATTGTATAAACATAAATATTTTTAGTAAATTAGCAAATAGCTTTGATTGTTTTAAAACCGACATAACTGACTTTATTTTCAATGAGAACCTTTGAATCGCCAGTTTGTAATTCTTAAGTAAACTGCTGTTATGTGCGTTTTTAAAAAAAATCAAATACCCAATAATTTTCTTTTAGAGAAAAGAAAGTTGATTTCATCGAATTGTCTTCGGTTGAGAATTTCAAAGAAGGATTTTTTTTCTCATTTTTATGGAGGGATGAGTGGGGCGTTAAACCTTTTTTATATTCACAAAGGGGGCGTTTGCCAAGAAAAGTTTGGAAGACACTGATCTAAAAGATATTTAATTAGTCCTATCCCAGAAACACAGGCACGATTTTTAGTTCATATTATACGTAAGGAAGGGCTAGAAACTTCCATTTTATTAGGGAAATACAAGGAACAAGAGCCAGAGGGAGGCAGAGAGTAACGTATTCAGATAATTTTTGCAGATGGGTAAATGAAGGAACAAAAGCTAATTTAACTACTGTTACGATAATTCAGCTTGCTAGAAATAGAAGTGAATGGAAAACCATGATCGCCAACGTCCTTAGAAGGTATGGTACTTAGATAGATAGATAGATAGATAGATAGATAGATAGATAGATAGACAGATAGATAGATAGATAGATAGATAGATAGATAGATAGATAGATAGATAGATAGATAGATTAATACCGACGAACGTTCGTCCAGCACATTTCAAGTACTACCAATGACGAGCAATAGGCAAATGTCTTTGATCTTTGTATCCTCTGTCTTAAACAGAAAATAAGTACAAAAGAGCAGGTAAAAACTGTTCAAGAATACTGTTCTTTTAACACTAGAGTTTTCTATGTAGTCGCGTAGTGTCACTTGACATTNAAGATAGATATATAGATAGATAGATAGATGGATAGATAGATGGATAGATAGATAGATAGATAGATAGGTAGATAGATAGATAGATAGATAGATAGATAGATAGATAGATAGATAGATAGATAGATGGATAGGATAGATAGATAGATAGATAGATAGATAGATAGATAGATAGATAGATAGATAGATAGATAGATAGATAGATAGATAGATAGATAGATGGATGGATGGATGGATAGATGGTTCTCTTCTGCTCTTCTAAGAGTTGCGTTTTTCTCACTGATTTCCTTGATCTCAGACAAAAAATAACTTGAGTTTGACAGTAAACTTATCTGCCAAAAGCATTTCACTGAATTTTATCGGACAAAAATTTTATACTTGCTAATTTATTGCTTTGTTATTGGTGCCAAAAAATACAAAAGATTCATGGTCAACTGCCCTTTTGTTTAATCCCTCCCCTTTTAAGGCTGAGTTTTTCCCAGCAGATCTGGAACTGTGGTGTGCGTAAGAGATCTCACATTGTTGGCGAGACGCAATCATGGCTGCAAGACTGGTGCTGAGGTCAAACCCACTAAAGTGTGCTTCAAGACTGAGGATCTGTTCCGGCATTTCTAATAAAGTTTGGTTTGGCGTACCAAGTAGAGCCATGGTAAGATAATTTATTTTAACGGGTGTTTGACATTTTAGTGACAAATAAATTCAGAAAGATAGCTTGGCACAAAGAAAATCAAAAGAAGTTCTTCAGGTTTTGATGTATCTCCCATTCCGCTGATGAGTCTCAGGTTCTTTTTTCGGTTAATGAAATTAGTTCTTTGTCACAAGATTTGTAAAATTTTGTAGATAAAGTCCATTATTGTTCTAGTTTTGTCCATGAAAAATCACAGGCATGGATGCTTAACGCAACATTGAATTAAATCGTGACTGGAGACACGTTTGGCCTTCAGATCCATGTTGTGACGTAGATTTGTACTAAACGAATGCTTTTTAAACAATTTAGACCAACACACATTTAAGAAATTTCAATTGTTTTAGATGAATTTATTTTTGGTGGTGGTCTCTTGAAATTTGTATAATTTAGACAACGGCAGACCAGGGCTGCCAACGACATCGATGGTGTGGGCCTGCTGATACCGGAAGACCGGATGACCGAAACTACTGTAGTTACAGTAAGTTACGTTCTGGAGTACGTATGAAAGTGGATGGCACTACTACTTTCCGTAAATCCCATAATATGGGGGGTATTACTCATTGTCTCGTAAAGGAGGGACACATACACCGAAATGTTTTTTACTGCTTACCTTTGAAAGAAGGTTTTAATACAAAGTTACGTGGAGTCTTGACATTTATCTTTGATTAGAAGATACTTTGCCATACAAACCACAGTTATTGGCAGTTGAAATAGACGGCTAGTTATAATAAGTTTTTAGCACTGAACAACATTAATAGTTTAATTTGAATTTGACTTTCTTCAACGAGAAGAGCCAACCATACACATGTTAAAGCATCGGATATACTTAGATGCCAAAATGCGGCGAATGGGGCATTGAATGGCTGGAACAATGGGTCGCGCCAGAGATTCTTGTTAACTGTAATCGTCCCAGACGGTTGAGGGAACCGACTGCTATCAACAGTGCGGGTTGGTTGTGTGCTCCAGATGGTATATAAGGAAAGATATCTTTTTTATCATTTTTTTTCGCGGGGATATTCAACTTTTTCTCGTCTGATGCGCTACCTCGAAGGTTAGATTATACTTCCGATGCACTGCCTCGAGATTCTATTTTCAGCTTCAAGTTTCTCTGAAAACTCAGTAGGATTAATTTTGTTGTTAATTTGAACCCTATCAATATAACTGTTGTTTATTTCAAAATAAAGTCATGTGGATGGTGGCCTTTACTATTACTCTTTCACTTCAAAATATTTATTAATTTGGTGGCAGGCCCTTGGTGGCTTATTTAGTCAGCCTTCATTTAACAGTCCACAGACCCAGTTACCCATCCACCTTTCGCCTTACAGCCTCATCACATTTCCAAATAAAACCAATTTGTTTCAATCATTAGAAATAAAGGCAAATATTTTAAGTTTATCACTCAAAAGACAAAAGGAATGGAGTTTTTTTCACTTTCCTAATAATTCAGTGTTGTTAAACAAACTGTTACTTGGCAAATTATTTCATAACGTTGCCAATTAAAGAACATTCAAACCGGTTATTGACAAACCATAGTTTTCAAAGGGGTGCATGACTACAGTAGTAAGAGTAACAATTTGGCAAATAAACAGTCCAATAAAGATAACATTCAAGTCAATAAATCAAATATGATTCAAGCAACAATACAGTATCAGGAAACAAATTTAAAAGAAATTCAATAAAATTAAGAATGAATAAAGATATTTGAAGGATAAAGATCAAAATGTTCTTGAAAACATTGGCGCACTGCTAGATATTTCCTTAAAACTTTCTGTATTAATATTTCCAATGACTAAGCTGAAGAGGAAGTAAATCTTAGCGTTTTAGTGAAGGTAAAGAACTTATTCTAGACAATGTTGTAACAGAGAATGAGATTGAAGACAGAATTAATAAACTTCTCAATAACAAGGCGTCAGCCTGCTCCTGCAGAACCCCCATCAGAGGTATTGTGCCATAGCATGTTTAGTTGAGGGACACATCTTGTCCAAGGCAAATGTGTAGAAATTTATTTGGGAGTAAGGGCAAGCCCGCAAGTGGTATGTGCATAAACATCTGTGTGGGAGATAATTTCAAGCTTTACAACTCCTTTAAACTCTGTTTTTCAGAAATTTTTAAAGTCAAAAACATTTAGCACCCCCTGTTGGTAATAATAGCTTCTTCCATTGGTTTCAGTAGCTCGGGAAGGTTGCTTAACTTAGTATGCATATGCACTAATAGTTTTAAACATATTTTCTTGCTGACCAGTAAGAGTTGTTAATGATTTTTTACGATGCATAAATATTACTTGAACATCACTTTGTTCAACTGAAATGGCTATCATTATCCCTGAAAACCAGCCCATGTTATATCAACAGTCAATTTAGGTTCCTGATCAAACTTCCTCAACATCTAGTTCTGAGAAAAACCTACCCTCAGAGTTTTCATGTTCTGTGTTTTTATCAGATACTCTTAATATGTGAAGTTTTCCATACCCAGTTGGAATAAATGCATGTGTTGAGGTAGCTGATATTGTATCCACTTTGTCAAACCTCTTCTCAAGGAATGGCGCTCCTTGCTGTAATAGAACTGCCAACAAAGAAACATGTTGGTGCATCAGCATGCATCTCACAAAAGTAAAAGAGCTGTTTAGATGTGAGGATTTGATCAATTTGTGATCAGCAGACTGACATGAGTAGTAGCCTTTGTAATTGACCAACCAAAACCACAACAAGCATTTTCAGTATGCAGTATTAAAAAAGAGTTACAGCATCTAAAACAGACTCATTTTCAGAATAGGACAAGTTATGCAAGCAAAATTATTCAAATAACATACCCATAAACAGCATATTTTCCAATGGAGTAATTCTCCACAAAATCAAATACAGTAGCATATTTGTCATATTTGTTTCAAAGAATCTTTCACATTGTTTTAAGTACTGTCTCTGGTGTTGTGTTATGTAATGGTATACTATTTGGTCAACAAGTCTTTGTACAGCTTACTTCTATCAGTACAGATACAGTACTTGAAATGAATCCTATGCACAAAGCATTGGAATTTTACTCGGTGCATTTTGAAAAAATAACTTGAGCATCTAAAAAGGTAATGCAAATATTCCTTAATGCCAGAGTACTACAAAAGGCAAAGAATTAAACAGAACAGACAATTAATAGGGGATAGGGAATTGGATTACATATCTTTTACATTTGATTACATTTTATACCTCAGTGATGCACCTTTCTTGTTCTCTTTGTCTAGCCCCCTGCTTCCCCAGTTTTAGGAGTTTTGTTGGATCATTAAGAAGTTTGTAAAAACACTGTTACTCTAACCCAAATCCTTGGTAAAACCAGAAAAATCATGAAAACATACTGAAGTTTTAGGGATTTTATAAAACCTCTGGTTCTCTGCTTTGACAACCATTGTGTAACATCAATGTGAGGACATTCAGATCAAATATATTCAAATCAAGTATAGTATCCATGTGAGGGTAGGGGAGCTTAAGTAGTGATTATACTTAAAGCCACATATGTTTAAAGGTGGGACCCAGATCATGACCAAATGGATGAGAATGAATTAATGGAGTGAGTCAATAACTAAGCCAGCCTGAAACAAAGCAATAAAATTTAAGATGTTTTGTGGTGGAAGATTTTTCAGAAAATTGGATAGCATAACATAATGTTTGTACCCAAAAGCAATTGGTAAACATATTTTGCAGCAATATGCTACACTGGTACATAAGCAAGGACTTGACATAGTGCTGGAGATAAGATGAAAAGTATAATAAAATACAGAAATAACTAAATTTTTTAATTGATGATGGGACACAGAGGTAATGCTGTATGTGATAAGTGTTGTTATTCTATTGTTATAATTGGTTTTTGTTAAAAATTTCAATATCTTGAAACAAAGCTGAAAAACTGTGGTGACAACTTTTAATAAAACAGATAATGATATGTAAACTGCAGACCAAAAGTCTTCAAGGCATGCATAGAGACAATTCTCTTGTATGGGCTCAGAATCATGGGCACTAAATGTGGCATGTCAAAAACGTCTGATAGTACATACACTTGAATGCTTTGACTTGCGTACAACATTTCCTGGAAAAATCATCCCACAAACAATGTATTTTATGGCTCCTTACCTCGTGTATCAGAGATTGAGGTGGAGGTGGAGCAATTTTCACTTGCCATGTTAGTTGCCATGATCCAGCAGGAAAACTTGTTTCTAGTAGTGAGAGTGTTCACTTCTCTGTCAGTAATGGTAAACAAATCAAAAACCCATCATGCCTGCCCAAGGAAATGCTGTTGATCTAAAGACAAAAATTGAATCAACCAGTGAGAAAAGAAAAAGTTGGAAAGCCCAATTTCACAAGAATCAGGTAAAAGTTCAGTTTGGATAGAACCACTGTAGCAAAGACCACTAAAAGCAGAGATAGCTTCAAAGAGCATGCATCATTGTGTCAGCTATCTGTGGAAAGAAAGCAAGCATTTAATGAAGAAGGAAAACTTCATGATGCTTTGCACTTGTAGGTTAAACAGAAACTCAATCAAGATGCACAATTGAACTTGTCTATTTTGAAAGCAAAGGCTGCAGCAATAGGGAATGAGTTTGAACCATCTGATGGATGGTTGAATAGATTCAAAACCAGGCATGGATTAAAATTCAAATGTTAGTATGGTGAGAAGCAAGCACTAAACATTGCAGCATCCAAAGAGTTAAGATCAACAATCGTCCCAAGCATTTAAAGTAATTTCAAAGTCGAAGACATATTCAATGCTGACAAAATGGGAGTTTATTTTAGAGGTCTTCCAGACAGTGGCTATATGTTTAATTCTGAGACATTAAGTGAGGGAAAGAAGGCAAAAGACAGATGCACTGTGTTAGTTTGTGCCAACTGGCTGGAACCAAAAAATAAAGGGCTATGGGAAAAGCAAAGCAACCCAGGGCATTTCCAGAAGACTTGAGTTCACTTCCTGTTACATATCGGCACTTAGTAAATGCATGGATGACAGGATAAAATATTCAGGGATCATCTTGAACATTGGAACAGAAAACTTCAGACCAGCAATTGACAGATTTTATTGCTGCTAGATAATTGCTCAGTACATCCAGAGACATGGCATTCAGCAAAGAATGACTTGCAAATCCACTCAACCCACTGTAACATAATACATTCCTGTAATGTTCATGCAGCCAGAAACCAACTGATCCCACTTGTCAGGTATGAAAAAATGCAGAAAAAGCACAAAAAAACCAAAAGTAAAAACCCCGAAGCATGTTAATCAATACAAGGATCCTGGTGTTATGCTGCTTGAGCTCACAAAAAGATTATTCTTTCTCCTATATCACTTATTGTTAATACATGTATCCTTACCTTAGACCTTAGTTCCTCCTGTCCTGTACAGGAAATAAGGCAGCAAGATGTCTCCATCGGACTCAATCCTCAGCCACAGCTTGAGCAGTTCTGACAGACTCCTCAAATATGTAAATTTTCTTTATGTATAGCTCCTTCCAATTCAGTTAAGATCCCATTTGCTTAAGGCCCTGCTTTTTTCTTCTCCCAAGGATCAGGATCTTAGGCAGTGACAACTGTATTCCATCTTTTGGATCCAGGTTTTCTCTTTGTACTATGGAAAAACTAAAGAGGAAAAATAAAGTTCCAGTAAAATGGTTAAGCTCTTCAGAAAGAGCCACTATCATGTTAAAGAGGCCCAGAAGTAACTTGAGAAACTGAAGCCACCTAATCCAATCATGCAAAACTATATGGAACAGTTTATTTAGCAGCATTTCTGTTTGCTAACAAAAAAAGTACATTTAAAATGTTTCTCTGATTAATATCTTGCCTCTTGAGGAAAGGAGAAGCTTAGTGTTGGGTCCTAGCCAATGGAATCAAATCAGTGAGCTTTTGGCAGTACTGGAGGCTTAACAGATAGTAACCACTGTGGTATCACCCAATCATAGTATGTGTCTTATTAGGGTGCTGTTATTTTTGACTGGATTCTAAAATGGTTTTCGGGTGGAAAAACTGAGACCATTTCAATGTTGTTTTAAACGTTTTAAGCATGTTATTTTGGCTTACTATCAAAATAGGTTTCTAGAAAATATAGAGGCTGATTCCATTGGAGTGTTTTTCTCTTGGTTGGATACAAGATGCAAAGAGATCTAAGTTTCTGTTGAAGAAAATGTGATACAAGATTCATAAGATACAAGGGAAATTGTTACATTAGAAGGTGAAAATAGCAGAAGGCTCTGGAAAACTTAGTAGTTTCTAAATGAAAATAGTAAACTTGGTACCAGAAAGGGTCCTGGTCCAAAAACACCAGCTCTTAAACATGTGAAATTCAAGAGTCAAGGTGCTGATATACTTTTCTAAAGACCTTTCTAAGCTATGTAGATTTTTATCCTGGAAATAAAGTTAACAAAATTTACTGAATTTTCAACTGGAATGTACCAACAGTGAGAATGGTTTTCATGTTACTATGAGTACATACAAGTGAAGTGCCATAGCTTTATACCTAAGGCCACTATACACTTATGGACTGTTGCTTTTGATTTACAAATAATAAATTTCTACTTTTGGTAAGGTACAGATATAATTTTAGCTTCATTTAGTGATTTGGATTAGTTTGAAAATCAGTGAAGCATGCCATTTTTGAAATTTATTTTTTACAGGCAAGTGTAAGGATAGAAACAGATACTATGGGACAAATGGAGGTTCCTGCAACAAAATACTATGGTGCACAAACTGCAAGATCACTTCAAAATTTTCCTATTGGTGATGAAGCAGAGAAAATGCCAGTAAGACTTCATTTTTATTGTATAAGTTTTTAATTGTCAAGTAATAGTAGATTTAGCCAGTGTGGGAGCAGAATGCTGTGGGCATTAGTTGGGCCTCTAACAACTCTTTTAAGCCTTTTGCACTGTTTTTGTGGGAATAGCAAAAGTTCTGTAATGGCAGATTTTTTTGGGTTTTTGTTGTTGTTTAAAGTATAAATCATGTTGTTTGCAGATGACATTGTGCTGTGCAGTGAGACAAAAAATGAAGCAGAGGAATACCTGGGAAAGCAGAATAATGAAGCATAGTGAAAATGGACTACCTAGTCTTTAATAGAAGAGACAGATATGAAATAATAATGCAAAGAATGGAGAGAGAAAAAGGGTTTAAGGATTTTAAATGTCTAAGATATGCTGTGCTGAGAGATGGAGACTGCAACAGAAAGGTGAAAAAGTGAGTGCAGGCAGGATGAAATGGATGGGGAAAAGTAAAAGGAATGTGCTGTGTGACAGAAGGATGTTCCCTGAAGGTTACAAAGAGAAACTCAGACCAGCATTTCTGTATGGACTTGAGACAGTGGTAACAACAAGAAAGCAGGAAGCCAAGCTAAATGTTGCAGAACTGCAGATGCTTTGGTAGTCATTTTGGGTCATGCGGTTTAGTAGAATATAAAGCAAATATATAAGGGACACAGTAGATGTTAGGAAACTGTGAGCCAAGGAAAGAGAAGGAAGGCACAGATGGTTCAGACATGTGACTAGGAGGGATGAAGATAATGTTGGAAGGTGAATACTGGGTATGGATGTGTAAGGGAAAAGAAAGAGAGGAAGAATAAAGAGAAGATAAATGGATGTGATAGCAGAGGATATGAGAGCAGCAGGAGTATGGAAATAGGATGCAGCATGCTGGAGGAAAGTTAGGAAATTGATTTCCTGTGAGAAAACATTATGGGAGCAGCCTAAAGACAGAGAAGAATTAAAGTATGAAACATACACTTATTTTATTTTGTTCTTCTTCGTATACCCCAGATGTAAAAATGTTAAAAATTATAAGGCAAATTTTTTTAAGGGTCATCAGTTTGAGACACCTGGATGCAATTCATGATGCAATAATTTCAATTTTTTTTTGAGTTGGTAGAATTCTCACAAAGTCAGCATAAAGCCTATTACAGTACACCATTTAAGATCTAGTCAAACACTGTGATAAGGATTGAAATTGATGGTTTGACTTGTTTTTTAAACGTTTTTTAACTTAAAGTAACGCAAGATCATGTAAAATAATAATGTGTTTAAAAAGTTCAATTGCAAGTTATTGCAGATTAAATTTACATAATTTTTTGCTTGTGTTGGTTGGATAAAATGATGCAAATTCATGGGGAAAGCAAAGGTAGTGCTGACAAAAACTTAAAAATGATATGCAATTTGTGATTGTCACTTGCTTTTCATGAATCAATTTTAATAAATTGACCTTTCAAACCATTTTAGAGTAATGAAAAATATATATAACTGATTGCGGCCACAATATTGAAAATCTAAATGTTTCTTTTTTTCTTGTGCAAAAGTTTTGCAGCATAACATGAATATTCAAGTAAGGTACCATTGCTTAAAATTGTTTGATCTTCAGACAAAAACATTCTGCCTTGCTTCACACAGGATTTTTTATGAAGCTGTTTTAATTCCCTAATCTGGACCTTGATGACAATTTGGCAAATCCATCTGCTCCCAAAATATGCAAAATAGACAGTTATTGGCTACTGCCAATTGTAGAATTCATTCAAATTATCAAGGAATGCAAATACAGAAATCAAAACAAACAATTTAAACTTAACCAGACTCTTCAATTTGTTGATCAACATGTGTAAAAGAAACCCCACCAGATAAATGATCTATTCACCAGAATTGTTTAGAGGTGAAGTCAACAGTAAGAAACATGAATATGGCCATTTGTCTCAACAGTTATTTGTTTCACAGGAATTAGCGTCCATAGCATTTCCTAGAAAAATAAAAAAGGTGCTGGTAAATACACTGATCAAAGCCACAGACCCATCAAAATGGGAAGGTAAAAGGGTCACTTGCATTGAGGAGGTGTGATTTGTGGTCTTTATTTCAAGAATTATACTAGAAACAGTTTAAAAATAAACAACTTGAACCAATTGGCTTATTAGTTGGCTGTTACTTGTTACAGGCAGACACCAATTGATGTATATTTTGATAAAACCTCTTAACATAGATCCCCAAAGAAGGCTCTGTGCATGAGATATAAATAGAAAGCATAGAAAAATATATCAAGACTAACAATATATTAAAGAGAATTAAAGATAGATTATAAGCAGAAACATAAAGGACTGAAACTTCTGTAGCAGTTTTTATGTCAGTGATGTCAGGGCTGTATTAATAATCAGTACAATCAGCATGAATTCTGATGGGAAGGCCCTGTATTATATGCATATATAGCATATGATATTGGTCTTTTACCATCAAAACAGAAAACCAGCCAAAACTAAGATATTAGCTGATAGACTTTTGGGGGAGGGTTTGAAAGCATTGTTGCAAGAGACTTGCAGAATTATTTCCAATGGGCATTTTCTTTCTTATTTTGCATTTCTCTCTTTTTCTGCCTTTATGCACATGTTCATTTCAATGTTTATTACAAAATCCAGTAATTTTTTTTTATTTAATACCCCAAAATGAAAAAATTTCTCAAAGCACACTGTTTAGTTCTTTGTAGACAGTTAGGGATTTAAAGATAATCTAATGATCTTTGTGAGGCCCAGATTGTGACTTACTTTCATTAGAAGACTGATTTGGTAAAAAAAATTCACAAGATCAGAAGATAAACCCATGTCCCAAAGATTATAATTAAATAAAACTCAAAAAAATGAAAATTTAACATTTGACCAAAAGTGTTTGACATTTTGGTTGAGCCACAATTTAGCTGAAAATTGATCAAAGTACTGTAACTACATATTGTAATTGTTTTATTTTTGGATTATATTCAATAGATAATAGAAGTATAGTTTGTATTTGAAATATACCTAAAGAGCCAGTTAAATACCAAAGAAATTCTGTTGCTATAAATGAACAAGGAAGCATTATATATAAAGAAGTTGATTGTCATTATATAGTGGTTATTGAACCTAGATTGACAAAGGACAAGAAGAAATCTTCTGTATCCATTACATGGCTGACAACAAATTGTGACAATAAAGACAAAACATGTTGAGCCTCCTTTAAAATGTAAGGAAATGTGATACAAGATGAAACTGATACAGGTGCATCAATTTCACTCATTTATTAACTGAACCATGGTGGAAATGACACTTGAGTTTGCAAATCAGTGAACTTAGGAAGGGCATTGGTAAACTGGAAGCTACACAAAGTAACTCTCTGGAAATGAAACCACAGAAGAAAGACTGATGAGTAAATATAAGGTCAATGAGAAGAGTATTGAGGTAGTAATAGAAGAACTAAAAGAGTGAGTTAAAGCTGAATGTTCAGTAATAATCAGAAGATGTTTTTGAGAGATTAGAAGGGAAAGAGAGAAATAATGGTAACATGCCTGATCCCAGGTGAAGCTAAAAACTCTCAGGAAAGGGATTTGAGAGGAAGAGATGGAGCATAATGATAAGGCAGAGTGGATTGAGTCAGTTAAAAACGAAGTTTGTGAAAAGACACAAGAGCAAGCTACTCTGAATATATCAATTGGAATGGTCAGAAATCAGATAAACTGTCAAATTGGACGTCACCAGGTGGTATCCAAGGATACTGGATTATGAACTTAACAGCTCTTCACACTTTTCTTGCAGCTGTGTTTGATGATTGCTTGGCATCAGGGTTTGTACCAGAGTGGTTAACAAAGGGAACAACAAGGCAACCAAGGTAATGATGATGGCTGGTCAGGAACCGGTTTGAGAATCAAATTGATTCAGTTTCACATTGATGAAAAGAAACCAGCCCTCTTTGTAGGTTTGGCATAAAAGGGCATAAATGATAATAATAATAATAATAATAATAATAATAATAATAATAATAAACATTCCCACTCAAACCGCAGACTTGCCAGTCAGTTGCCTGACCTTAACCGGTTGTACATGTCCCAAAAGGGCTGACACATCATGCATTTCTGTTTAACGGGCGGGAGTAGTGGGGGAGCATCATATCTAGGTGTCGTGAGCGTGGATCTCTTGTTCTGAAGGGCTGAGTACTGAGTTCTTACTTTGTTGCTTAGTCCTAAGCTCTTGGGTGAAGCCTCGCTACGGAGACCCTTTTAAGCAGAATGGGTCACCTAAACTGGGAAACCTAAACAGCCCCAACTGCAAGGTCATGTGCTGGTTGGTTTTTTTTATGTACATCAATATCGCACACACTTGGGTGGATGCATGCACCCAGTTTACCCTTATCGGGCTGGTAGTCGGATGGGTTTGCTAGGGTTTCTACCCCTGAGTCCCCCATGGGCTCGTATTGCTCCACCACTCAATAATAATAATAATAATAATAATAATAATAAAAGGATACTGAAAAATGGAGAAATAAAGCACTTTATGGTAAGTACCCTAATCAGGCCAATGGCAAAGATCTCAACAAATTTGAAACTCATCAGTTGTTGGCTTCATCTGGGCTCAAATCCAAAACCAAAGGATACATTATGGTAGCTCAAGATCAATGTTTCAATTCACATAATGTTTAGGCCAATGTCTTAAAAATGGCACTGATCTCTTGTGTGGAGTATGTGATCAGCATAAGGAGGTTATTGATCATATTGTGTTTGGTTGTTCCATACTGGTCCCAACAGAATATCAAAAGTGCCATGGCAGAGTTGGTCAATATATCCACTGGATGTTGTGTAAAGAGTTTGAAATCCCACATGAAAAATGATGGTTGGACCATAAGCCACTGGAAAACAGAAAACATTTTTATTACAATACTCTGAGGCTTGGAGTACCCAAACTGACAGAACTTTAAAGGCAAACTGACCAGATATTGTCATTAAGTAGCATCAAGATAAGGCTTTTTTCACACCGGTATGAATATTTCTGCTGATAGCAACACACCATTAGATACATTCAAAAAACTTAGTAAGTATAGAGATCTTGAGATAGCCATCACAAAGATGTGACAACACAAGGCCATTGCAATTCTTGTTGTTCTTGTTGGAGCTCCAGGAATGGTATAAAAAATGCACAGTTTTTTATTGACCAAACCCCTGGAAATCTCTCTTTCTGAAATGCCAAAGATCACATTATGGGTACCTCACACATCTTGCATAAAATTCATTCTTTTGCAGATTGTCATTATTATTTCTTTCACTTGAGGTCCCAGGGTAGGACTTGGCGTGGATTGTATTTAAACAAAGCAAATTGAAAATAACCACACTACCATAGCTTGGGAAGTTATTACCAATATGACAGACAAAAAATTGTTGCATAAATTGAAGATTTAAGGTAGCAGTAATCAGGAATGACTAGCCAAATTGAAACAACGCTTTAAGAGACTCCTTGGGACAACTCCAACAGTGAATAACTCCTATTGCCTTCAAGGATAAAATCAAGAAAAGCTGCTTCACAATAAATGACTTAACTGCAGTGTTACAGAAACTGAAGCAAGGAAAAGCAGCAGGATGGGATGATATCATTTCAGTGTATGAAGTTTTATAACAGCTGTGTGATTTCTGTTCTCCTTTATGGGTCCAAGTATTTGCCGCTGACATCTGCCCAAGAGAAAAAGCTGAATACTTTCCACCATGTTTGCTTACGGTGCATCTGTGGTGTCTGATGGTATCACTACGTATCAAACCAGGATAACCGGAGGCATACCAGAACACATCTGATATCTTGTTCAATAAAGAAACATAGACACCAATGGTTAGGGCATCTTCTGCATATGGATCGGAAGCAAATTCCTCGACTTTGCTGGAGCTGGAAGCCCAAGGCCAACCAAGGAAAACTTGGATTTCAAAGATTAAGAAAGATCTGGCAATTGCTGGAAGAACACTCAATACAGCTGCTTGGGAAGCCCAGGACCATCTTCGATGGAGGTCACTAACTGTTGCCCTATGCACCTGTCAAGAGGTGTGATGGGGTTGGTATGAATGTATATATTTAGATATATGAGAAATCATGCTAACTGCCAGCACTAGAAAATTATAATTCGATGCTGAATAGACTTTGAAAAACTAATTCGTAAAAACCAACATTGGTTTTACAAACCACATAGTAGCTGACCAAATACTGTCTGTGACATGAATTATCAAAGTTGTGAAAACCAGAGGGAAAACCACCCAACTAAGGAGCTCTGCAAAGGTTCTCTACCACCCATTGCAACCACTATCTGAGAAAAGCCTTTAAGATCAGCAGGACATCTCTGGATAGCAAACATGAACTTTCAAACAAAGTTCCACTTATGTCTTTCTCATAGAGGTTGCCTGGTGCATAGGTTTATTAATAATATATCAAAATACTGGCTGCCTATTCGAATACTCGCCTGGAGAACGAATTGGAAAGACAGAGTCCTTGCAGTTTGAGCTGGTTTGATATGATGTTGTTGATGATTATAAGGAGGAGAAGGAGGAAGAAATGGAGGAGGATGATGATGATGATGGGGTTTATTATTTATTTATTTATTTATTTATCTATCTATCAAAGTCTAATTATTTTATTTGAATTTATTTTTCTTTGACAAAATGTTTGAAGGTCACAACACTGTAATCCAACTTTAGTCTCAAAACTTGCCCACTTTAGATCTTGTGATAGTGAGTGTAATAGTAAGATTTTGAAAAATAAGAGGGTATAAACGGTTGAGCTATATCATCACTAATATTGTTAATGTAGACATTAAGTTGCATTATTCTCANGTTTGATATGATGTTGTTGATGATTATAAGGAGGAGAAGGAGGAAGAAATGGAGGAGGATGATGATGATGATGGGGTTTATTATTATTTATTTATTTATTTATTTATCTATCTATCAAAGTCTAATTATTTTATTTGAATTTATTTTTCTTTGACAAAATGTTTGAAGGTCACAACACTGTAATCCAACTTTAGTCTCAAAACTTGCCCACTTTAGATCTTGTGATAGTGAGTGTAATAGTAAGATTTTGAAAAATAAGAGGGTATAAACGGTTGAGCTATATCATCACTAATATTGTTAATGTAGACATTAAGTTGCATTATTCTCATCATTCTTTTATTTAGTTTCCTATCATCAAGGCCTTTGGCATTCTGAAACGTGCTGCTGCTGAGGTAAATATTGAATTTGGTTTGGATTCAAATATCGCAAAACACATAGTCAAAGCGTGTGATGAGGTAAGTAATAATAGATCTTTCACCATTAAAAGTCAGTGTCAAATTTCCAGAAACTAAGTTTAGTATTGTGGTTATTCTCGTTTTCCGGTTTCAAAATTTACCTAACAAATCTCAGTATCGATCAATACAAATGTAAGGATAGCAGACAAAATAAATAACTGGTTTGTGAAATATATTTATGATTTGTGTCAGAATTATTGTAAATACTTTAACTTAATTAATCACTTTAAAATTTTTCTAGATATTATTTGAATACTGAAATAGAAATCTTCATCATGAAGAGACAATTGGAAAGTTGAAGGTTTTTCAAGCTCAGAAAACTATACAGTTTGCTATAATCAGGAAGATGTTTATTGTGCATCTGCATGTTGTCATTTATGGGAAAGGAATTTGGCCTGGTTGTTACACTTAAGAGTGCAAGTGACGTCAATTTTTGTAAATTTTCATTCTTTGCAGAATTCGGTTTTTTAATGCCCATTAACCAATAATAAAAAAAATTAATTTCATAAGAAATTAATTTTGATTCGTTCATCAGTGCATATACGTAGAAACCAAGTGTTCAAGAATATCCACCTCCGAGTCCGGTTTTCTTTCAGATCAGACATCTTAGTATTGAAAGTTGTTTTTGAGAAAGAGATTTTTGGGTTACTTTGGATGTAAAAGAGAATTGCAAAAAACTGAAAAAGACAACGGAAGTAAAAAACACCCAAAACGATCAAAATATATATTTAGCGCGGCAAAGATAAGCAGTTGGAAGAAGGATTTTTCTTTTTGCAACACTCCAAACCAAAAAGCATCAATGACTCAAAACTTGAAGTTTCTTGGCTTGATGTTGCTGTTGCTGAGGAAAGATACACTTGTTAAGTACGCAGCAAATACCCCCATCTAGCCACTAACTAAAAAGGAAGTTCCCAAATGTACTAAAAATTGCCATGAAGAGTACCCAAAATGACACGGGCAGTACTCTGGACATATGAATGCTGTCAACAAACACATTCAGGAGGATCAGATGTACCCTGAAGAGGAAGGAGAAATTGAAAATATGTGTTGCAAAGGTTGTTGACAAGTTGTCAGAAAAAAAAAAGAGGTTGTGCTGCTTTTAAATTTTTCAAAACAGCCTATTGGATCGTCTAAGAAGGATTTGCATTCAAAAAGTTTTCCTCTTTTCCACATTTTGAGGGAAAAAACATATTTCTTTTGGGTATAATTACTGGAATGATATCAACTGGCATACGTTTGTCATCGCCATCGCCTTTACCCTTTACGAATCACTGCACGATGAAATAGCTGCTTCCCGATTTGTTAACGGTGGTCATCCACGAATACAAGAACAAGACAAAGTGGATTCTCCTCCCATACTAAATGGCATCGAGAGCGTGTTGAAAGAACACACGTCCGTCAGTGACATGTATTCAAAGGCAGTTTACTGTCACTTTGGCGGAGCCAGTGTCGTCTAGCTGCGATTGTGCCCGTACGTTGATGCAACAAAAATAGCCAGGCGTGGTATTTACCCACTATATCGTGCACAAGCTCGAACTTGCGAATTCCAGATAGCATTGGGAGTGATAAATAAATGCAAGATGTCTTAAAACGTGTCTTTATTTTTTACTACAATTTACCCAAAAACTCAGAGAAATAAAACAGGTTTCCCTTTTTATCAAGATATTTTCAAACAGTTTAGGCGGTTTAAACGACCCAAATGGATTGCTTCACGGCACCGAGCTCTGTCCGTCATCGAAACCAACTACCAGACTCTCGTCATACATTAGGAAGCCATCAGCCAGTCCAAAGACAAAAATACTGCGGCAGCAAAGGGGCACGTTCGTCAGCTGATGTTACCTCAAGTAATTTTTTTTCTGTATCTCAGCTTGGACTTTGTTGAAGTTCTTCAGCAGATCTCTTTGATTTACCAGAAAGATGATTTGCTTGTCTTAGCTGCGCAGCGCCTTGTCAAGGAAAAGTGCGACCTTTTTGATTAATGAAAGCGGAAAATATGCGTTGTTTAATGGTAATTAACTAAATTAAACGAACAGAAATGATAGATTACCAGAAAAAAATGAGGCATCCTTCTCATTTTCTGCCTATTCTCACCAATTTGCGCAACATTTCAACTCCATACTAATTGATGCTGAAAAATTCAGGGAACAACGCTTTTCTTATTTTGAAAAGAACCCCTACCACATTCATAGTTTTATCACAGAAGCCAAATGGGAAAACGCTGTTGCTTAATGGCCAATTATGCGATCGAGGACGTGACCAGTACTCTGGTTCTTGTGAAAATAATGGCGACCATTTCCCCTACAACGGTGCCTGCAAAGGAGGCCTTTCTACGATGAACAGGGAGAAAAACAGTCTTCGCACACAAGTCTTGGTAACCAAACCATGGAAGATATATTCCGTATTGCCGTTGATGTTACACAAGTTTAGGAGTTAAATACTAAGCTAGCCCTGAAGAAATGGTTTACTGTGGCCAAGAAGAGACCTTGCGAGTTGATAAACGAACAGGACCTCGTGGCCCACAGAAATGCACTGTCACCAGCAGACTTCCACAGGACAATGATATGGGAAATTTAGAGAGTGAAACTATTAATGAAATGATTAACATTTAAACAATTATTTTGTTTGGGCTACGTTGAATGCAATAACAAGCAATTGCGTTGCCGATGTTACTAGTTGTTTTTTTTGTTAGTTTGCTTTCTTATTTTTACTAACAAATCAGAAGAGCATCGTTTGTAAAGCTTTCTTGCAAAAGTTTAGTTCTTCGAAATTATGATAGTGTGAGGTTATCATAAATTTCTTAGTTTTAAAAAGATTGCCATTCTAAATTAAAGAGCTTTAACTTCCATTGAAATTATCAATGCCAAAGCAATTATCAGCTAGATCCGAAACGGGATTTTTTATTTTGTGAATGTATAGCAAACATAAAATAAAATAATTTTGAATAGATTTTCCGTACGTCAGGCTGTTCGATCCGTACACCCAGCATATGTACTCGTATTGGTCTGGAAAAAACTTTGAACCCTGATAAATTGCCTCGTTAAATTGCTATTACAGCTGCATGCCGTAAATCGAAAGAAATTTTTTTTATAGCATATATTTACAAGACCTCCAGTTTTTTGGGCTAACAAGCTCATCTTTTTTCCCCTATGTTACCCTCAAGGTGATATCTGGTAAGCTAAAAGATCATTTCCCATTAGTTGTTTGGCAAACTGGATCTGGAACACAGAGTAACATGAACGTAAATGAAGTTGTTAGCAACAGGGCTAATGAGATGATGGGAAGTGTGCTTGGAACGAAATCACCTGTCCACCCAAATGACCATGTGAACAAGAGCCAGGTAATCAGTATTTCCGTTGCTTTTTCACATTGTGTCAGTTTTGATACTCTAGTTTTCAAGAATCTGTACGACTGTAGTGTTTAAATGCGTTGTGCTGATAATGAATTATTTCTCCCAAGTTTTTTTTTTGTTTTTTTTATGATTGAGAACCAAACAGGGCATAAGATGAGTTAAATTAGACTTAAAGCTCACATACACAAAAATTGGGAAAACCGTGGCATATACCTTTGTTGTTATCTGTATTATTAACAATGGTTTGGACGATACACAGATACTGATTTAAAACCAGCTTTTGCAAACTTGAATTCGTGTCTTTTTTAAAGGTTTTTTTCAAGTGCTGAGCTTGAAACTATTTCACTCGTACTTCCCTCTTTTTTCGATGGAGTATGACGCACTTGCCCCGAAGGCACAGTCGGGTTATTCTTGGCAACTGTTGTCAGTATGTGTACATTTAAACTAGATTTTTAATAGCAGGTGTCGCAAAAAAGTGGCACGATCAGATCAAATTCTAATTGTAGTTGCCTAGAAATCGTACTTAGTTGTCAGTTCAGGTAGCTTGTGTTTTCAAGCAAATGACAATAAGTTATAGACACGCCTTTATAACTTGAAGGAAGAGCATAACTTTTCTTTGTTTGTAAGGATCACAAAATCATCTTTATTTTGATATTGATATTTTCAATTCGCTATGCGAAGCATATTGGTGTCAAGCAATTTGTGATTGATGTAGTTATTAAAGAAACTAAAACTTGAAAAGGATGCGATGTTGTGTTGTAAGAAAAATCTTGTTATCAATGCTGTACAGAAATGAACATATTTTTATTTTTAAAGACATGCGTTAGTGGTCTTCTAGGTATACAGATTTTAGACTAGTATTCCATGTTATAAACAGTGAAATTTCATTATTATGCCACGTAGATAACGATCATTTCTATGGCACAGTTGCATTTACTCTTTTCATTTGGCTTCATTTCTGACATAAAAATGCAGTTTAAATAATTGAAATTGAATTTTTGGGAATTGTAATGTAAAGAGTTGATTAATATACAAAACTGCAGACTTGTATTTAAGCTTATGTATTTTGAAGATTCTTTGCCAAGAGCCGTGGCTTAATGGTTGGTAATCTCCAGGTTACAGTAAGCTAGATATCCAGGTTTGATTCCCCGAGCGGGCGAAAAGAATTTGGAACTTTACAAAAGAAAAACTCATTGGTTGGCGTCAGGAAGGACGTCCGGCCAAATAATTCATCACTGATAAAAATACTACCAAGTCCCTTTGAAGGGCACTGGCTGAGACCCGGTTACTTGGGAATAATGACGGTAAAACCTGCAAAAATATTTTAGAAGATTCTTTGTTTTGTAATTGACATCAGCTTTACATAAAGAAAGAAAGGTTGATATCTACAGTATCAGCTTTAAAGTGAAATCTACAACTTATTTTCAGACCCAAAGAAATCTAGGGTGCAAAAAGGGGTGGTCATCTAGACTAAGTTTAATTTGAAAAATTTCACAATAGCAGTCGTTACTTAAGCACAAACATATACATTGGCGTCTAAAATTGGTGGAGATTTTTATACATCTCAACTGTAGAAGATGCCGTTGCGAGCTTTTTTATGGCACTGAGCTGTGAGAACTGCATTTTTGGAAATTCTATGCTTGCGACTTGATTCAACGCCCTTACTGACTCGTCAATCAAATTCGAGTTGCTGGTCATCACATCAGAATGTATTATGTATTTTGGGCTGAGCCTGCCACAGAGAAACAACTTCCTTCCAAGGACAGGAATATCTATCTCGTACTCGCAAACACAGAAGGCAAAGATAATTGTGAATTTTGTCAAAGGTAATGTTCTAGGAATGAATGTTGCTGGGTTTGAAATAGAAACCGGGAATTTTATAGGATTTTGGGAAATGGGTTACAGATTTAAAAATAAAGGAATAAAATTTTCAGGGCCAATGTCACGTTCATACTATTTTTTGAACGTTAAATATATCGGGAGATGAAATCAATGCTTGACACGAAAAAAACTGTCTGTGGATGGAAATAAAAACCAAATACACTGTCGGTATCAGTTATCATTCGTTATGCAATGGAATCCGTAACGTTTTAATTTTTCACACAGTAATGCAAGTTTAGAAAAGAACCCCTGGGTTCCAGTCGAAGCTTTTAGTGTGACTGCCTCATAAAACCAGTGAATGTATACCTTTTTCGCAGACATTGCTTGCAACGCTAGAGAACAATGTAATGACAACATAAAAAATTTTAGCACTATAATGAGGTTGTGGCATGGTTTGGGATGACTTTGAATACAAGTATGGAATGTGTTTAGATACATTCTCATTCTTTCCCCAGTTGGCCAGCGATAGGAATCTAAGGTAAAAAGTTACACAATTGATCTGATAGATTATTGAACGTATTAACAAAAGGTTATTTGGCCTGATGTTTTATCGGACAGGTTTTGGAATTCTCAGAAAAGAGTAGGGACTTTATTTATTGTAAGGGAAGTAGATCATAATTTTATTGTATTAGAATTATTTTTAATTGGAGACAACTTTTCTCCTTTTAATTGAACTTTTATGAACGTAATACACGGCAGTGCGATCAGTTTACTAAAACTGAAAGATTCGACATTTTGCTATAACTTTCAGAGGTATTCTAAGGATAAAACTCGAGTTTAGTTTTCAAATCACCTTGACTACATTTACTAAAAGAAATTTTGCCGTATTATAATGTAGCAAAAGTGACATTGACTGGGTTTTGTCAACGTTTTATGGTCGTCTTTTGTTATTTTAGAGTTCAAACGATACATTTCCTACAGCAATGCACATTGCAGCAGCACAGACAGTAAACGAAGTGCTTCTCCCAGGACTAAAAACAATCCACAAAGCCTTGAAAGCAAAATCTGAAGAATTCAAATCCATCATTAAAATTGGTAGGACACACACTCAGGTAAATAGATCATTTGTAATCGTTTCACTTCATTTAGGTCAATCTGCAGACGCTTGTTTCGCCGTTGAAGAGCTCATCATTGCTGGCTGGAACATCTATATGTGTTCATTAAATACAACGACACCCATCAGTTACCATTAAGACAGTCGCGTGGGACACCGCATGGCATACCCAGATTATATATATTTGTGTTTGTGTGTATTTATTGAGGATCACCGACTCCACCTTTCAGTTTTTCTTTTGGTGCCTGTACTAGACTTTATTCAAAGCTTTGTACAGAAATCGATTGTTGTTGTTGTTCTGTTGTGTTAAGGTTTTGGTGGGTTTGGTTCAGGAATTTTCGCTTCTCAAATTTTGTAACATCAGCCTTTTCTATTTTTACCAAAATCCCCTATAGAGTATATTTGCTAAAATCGCTTGGCATCTCCAGAAGATTGTTTGAAAATCTGTTGGAGGATTTTTGCTTGTCAACTGTTACAGCAACTTCAGAGTAACATGGCGCCAGAGATATTCTCGAAACAAAATAGTAAATTTTAATGAGTTAACAAGGATGTGAATAGAATTGTAAAGTGGCGGGTTGATTATCTTTCGGTTTTTGAAAAGGCGTATTAATTATTCTGGGAAAAACAACTTAAGAAAAGCGTTAAAGAACCTAATTCTCGCAATTTAGGCAAGTAGTAG
This sequence comes from Morbakka virulenta, assembly GCA_003991215.1. Lineage (NCBI taxonomy): Eukaryota > Metazoa > Cnidaria > Cubozoa > Carybdeida > Carukiidae > Morbakka > Morbakka virulenta. Next base: position 2,566,218 of record RDPX01000050.1, read on the forward strand.
TATTAAGAGAGATAACGGACTGATCCCACCATGAGACTGGATTTATTTTACCTGAGTCTTCACCGCTACAAGTGAGGCTCGTGACTTGTACGTTTTTAGAAATAAAACTAAGACAGAAGAAAAAACTTGAAACTTGATAAAGACAGACAAAAATGTTATTTAATTGACTTGTTGGACTGGTTAGAGCTCGTGCTTACGGTTGACGTGATAAAGGCGTTTTGCTTCAAGGGTGTGGTGAATTTTTTTTAATTATGCTTTTCTATTTTCATGAAGTTCAACCTTTTAAAACAGTTTAAAAGTCACATAAATAGAAAGAGTTTCATGTAATTGAATTTGTTTGATGACTTTTTTGTTGTTGACCACATGGCAAACCACATATTTTTGGCTCTTTAAAGAGGATCAGTTACTGCCATTTTGTTTTTTAATGTTTGGGATGGGTTAAGTACAGACTACTCTGGCATTTCCTTGCATCATATAAAGGGTGAAGAATTTTACAGTTAACTTTAACACTTAAATGTTCATTTTATGATTATTGTTGCTCTTATACACGTAAGAATTACTTCAAGCTTTCTTGTGGAATGGTATTAGCGAAACTATGGCCACTCCATTCAATCTATTATGAAATTAGCCTGTAACTCAAGTTCGTTAGATTGCTATGGTACATTATTCCGCGAGTATTGGAACCATTTTCGTTCGTTTTGTTTTTTGTTGGGTTTTTTTGCTACAGTGTGCTTTTTATGTAATATATATTTTTGCTTATTAATTGTTATAATCCACTTTGACATAATTTTGACTTGGCTTCGATATTTCCAATGTTTAGGATGCTACTCCTTTAACACTTGGACAGGAATTCAGCGGCTACTGTACACAGCTTGAATACGGTATACAGCGGATTGAGGCTACTTTGCCAAAGGTGTACGAGCTGGCAATTGGTGGTACAGCTGTGGGAACAGGTTTAAATACACGAATAGGTTTTGCAGAAAAAATGGCGTCAAAAATAGCAGATCTTACTGGTTTGCCATTTATAAGGTATGTTTGACTTGCTGATAGATAATCATCGAGTTAAGATAGGATTTTTAATCAGCAATATGTCTTGTGTTTGAAATGAATGTATAGTGCTCTATATGCCTGGAATCCCAGTTCTCCTTATTTGATAAATAACAAAATAATAGCAAAATTAGTGTCAAAATACTTACTCGAACAGGATACCAGAAAATATCGGTTTGTCATGGCATATGCATACTCTTTTATACCCCTAAAACAAAGACCAAAGTGGTTGACCCGGATAATTGTTCAATCGTAGTACACACATACACCAACCTTTTAATTAAAGAACACATGCAAATGATATATTGGACTTTATAACTCCATTTTTATTTTTCCGTGCTTGTAAAACAGCACATTAATATTGTGGCAAGCGAAAGTAGGTAAGGAATATAAGGCGTTGAAAAGATTTATTAATTTTATTACTTGTTGGAATTTGCGGAGTTTTAAGATTATGAAAACTGTGGCTGTTTGTGTTACCCTAAGTGTCCGGAAACAACTTACGTAAGAGGCAATATTTAATAAATAAGGGCACCACGAACAGCTGATACTTTATAGTATTTACTAATTAACTATAGTATATATGGAGAAAACTAGTGAATTTATTTTTTGTTCTTTACTAATCCAGTGCGCCAAACAAATTTGAAGCTCTTGCAGCTCATGATGCGCTAGTGGAACTAAGTGGCGCAATGAACGTTGTGGCCTGCAGTATCATGAAAATTGCCAACGACATCCGTTTTCTTGGATCAGGGCCCAGGAGTGGTCTTGGAGAGCTTCTCCTGCCAGAAAATGAACCTGGAAGCAGTATCATGCCAGGTAATTAAAGAGTTTTGAAAAGCTGTTTTCCCCCCGTATTTAGACGATGAAGTAGGGGCTAATGGGATGGGGTAATCTGAAATTAATAGCCCTTATATTTGTACTTAGAGCTCGTTCAGTTTTGTTAAAACAGATAGTTTACCTGGTTTCGATAGTGGTAAAGGGTATTTAACCGAGTAAGTGAAGGGAAGGGTGCTGGAGAAAATGGAGTTTCTTCATTAAACACATTTTTTGAGAAGAGTACATAATGCCTAATCACATGCAAGCGCAGAGGGAATGCAACACATATAATCTATATACCCTTATGGAGATCGAAGCTTGAAAGTGTAATGAATTACGATCATAACCAACACAAGCGATTGTAGAACAGCATATACTCCTTTCTGTAAATCTGGAAAGTAAAAGATAAAAACTATCAAGTATTCAGAAAGTAGTAAGAGAGAACGCAGGTCCAGCCGATCCATTGAGGAAGAGAAGTAAAATTTTGATTAAGGAACATTAGAGGCAAGTGATTGTTTTGTGCCAAACTGGAAGTAAGACAGATAACTTTTAAATAATGTAGGCAGTAACCAAAACAAAGTAAATGGTGAAAAGCGGAGGCAATGTAAAAGAAAGATTTCGGACCCGTCACTTATTGTCAAAGAGAAGTGGAAAAAAGAAAAGGAAAAAGAACCATTGAGGAAAATGAAATGTGCATGCCAAGGAGAGTAAAGCAAGTTACGGATTGAGATAAAGAAAATTGTCAAGACATCAAAAAAGAACGTGGGAGTTTGTAACATTACAGAAACACAACAGAAGAAAGAATGATGCTTTAGTCATGTATTCAAACGAGAAGATGAAAAGCCAACTGGAGATGCAATGCAGTGTCAGTGGTGGACACTAAATTGGATTGAAAGGTTGATTTAAATCGAAATACACAGTTTATAAGAAAATGGTACAGGAAGTTTACAGTTTATAGGAAAATGGACAAATGAAAAAAAATTATTTGACTCTAAAAGCCATTACCGTTATATACCGTTACATTTTATATACAAAATATACCGTTATATTTTAGGCCTTGCACTTCTTCATTGGGAAGGAACAGTTCATTGTTTTCCTTTGGTTTAACTTTGGTAAAAGACTTTCTGCAGGACACGTTAATATCAGCCGAGCACTGTTTATTTGTGAACCCCATACAGGAGAAAAATCAATTTAACTGCCCACACCATGGGTGGGAACATTGGAAGCATACCGATCTTGTCAAAGAAGACTGATTTTGTGCCCGTAAATTTTATGGTATTATTTGTGGTTGTTGTTATTAATATGATGCATGGCATAGTGTAGGACGAATGGAATGTACAGCGGTATGGTCGAGTTGAAAATTTCTTTCACACGTAATGGGAAAGAAGATGTTGCTACTTGCCTAGTCATATGAGGAAATAATTCCGGTTCGTCAGTTAAAAAAAGTTGTTAAAAATTGTTTAAAAAATTATTTGGCTCTTCCAATTTTCTCCGTTTGGGTGTTATGTAGAGTATTAAATAGAATAAAAACCAAACATTAGGCTAAGGAAACGGTTTCATATTCTGTCGTTTATGAAATCAACACGGTCAATAAAATATGGAATAAATAAACAAAAAGGCAATTTAAAAGCAAAAAAGTTTGTTGGAAGTATGGTTTAGTAAATAATGATTTAATGTATGACACCCTGTAGTTTAGAGAGAAATTTAAATGATGTTTTATTACCAGCTATCAGATATGAAACCTCGTCTCAAATAGGAAATTTGAAATTATATTATTTCGAGTTAGAAACATATTCTGCTTATTGGGATTTTATTGTATTTATTTAAATTCTAAACCCCAACTTGTAATTACCAGATTACCTTATAATTCAGCCCCTGTAATCTAAAGGCGCTGTTTGAATAAGTTTAGGTTTAAGTTTAGATGCTTTAAATTTTTGTTTCATTTTAATTAAGTAAATTGCGATGGTTTAAAAGAGAATAATTATTGTTTTCGACAGGCAAAATCAATCCAACACAGTGCGAAGCTATCACCATGGTTGCTGCTCAGGTGATGGGAAACAACGTTGCAGTTACAGTTGGAGGTAGTAATGGTCATTTTGAATTGAACGTTTTTAAACCAATGATGATAAAAAACGTACTACAGTCAGCTAGACTGTTGGGTGATGCTTGTGTCGCATTTACAGATAATTGCGTAGCAGGAATTGAAGCAAACGAAGAACGTATCGGTAAACTACTTAGTGAGTCACTTATGCTGGTCACAGCCCTGAATCCACATATAGGATATGATAACGCAGCTAAAATTGCAAAGAAAGCACATAAAGATGGAACAACTCTGAAAGAAGCAGCACTAGACCTTGGACTATTGACTGAAGAACAATTTTTGGATTGGGTGAAACCAGAAGATATGCTTGGACCAAAATGACAGTTGTGATAGTTGCAGTTCGAAAATTACAGTGAAACGAAATAAAGAAAAGCATTCGAGTTAAAGCCATTCAATTTTGTATGAAGGGTTGCGTAATTGAGTGATTTGCAGCTTGGTAATATCCCTCAAGCATTTTGTTTCTATCTCAGCTTCAGCTTTAGTTTAAGTGTAACCCCTACGTTTGTTCCGTTACATTTCATTGTTGCTTTACATTTCATTGCATTGCCCTGCAGAGAAATGACCTGTTCCCACGAACTGCGCAATACATGGCTGTCCGGGTGTCATAAGTTTTGTGTCATTGTCTGGCCAGATCATGGCAGGAGCTGACACTACGGTATAGCACTCATATACCATCGCTATTTAAATCCACCCAGATTTGGGTACATAAGAATGCATATATATTATACACATACATACATATACATACACATGCAGGAAAGGAGAGACTTGTGTTATGTGTATGTTTGTATTTATTTATGTATATGTGTATGTATACTTGATTATATCACTTAGTCACCATTGTTTTGAAAGTACCTATTCATCGAAAGCAGTTCAATTTTCAAACTTCTAAAAGTTTTTGTGTAGCTGACCGCTTATAAATAATGTTTTCTTGTTGGTGGTTTTTTAAGGATTGGGGTTCTTTTGTGTTTTTTTTTGTTTGTTTTTTTTTGGGGGGGGTTGGGTTTGTTTTTTTTTTGTTTTTTATAGTTTATTATTTCTGAATCAAAACATTTGTTTAAAGGTCATTGCTAACAGCCACTGATAGACCAGAGTGGTGGACAAGTTCGTTAAGCCACGCAGACGAGCTTATCTTGTAACTGTGAAACGAGACGTCTTTCGGGCACACGCCCTAGCTGAATATATTAGACCCAGAAAAAAATGCTATTCGTAAGCAAGCTCATGCACCGACTTAATTTGTTTGCAGTAGCTGTCTTGTGACTGGGCTGTAGAATCAGGCTAACTTAACGAAATTAATGGATCATCATCCTTTGAAACCACATCTTGTATCCTTTTGCAAAGCCCATGTTACAACAGATAGCCAAAATTATCATATATATATATAATACGTTCATAATTTTAACGAAACACAAGAAAATGGGGGGAATATGGAGAAATAACTCTACAGCACTAAATTTTTAAATATAATTTTTTGAAACCTAACAGGACTAGTACTGGAATTAAAATAAAATGTAAGGCTTAAAATATAAGAAATATTTCCAAAAATGTTAAATTTGGCATTGAGTTAAGGAACGTGTTTTGATTTTGTTGTTTATAGAAATTCTGAAAATCATGTTTTTGTTGAGGCCACAACACCTTTTTATAAATTTAAACTATCAGTTGGAAAGTAGTAAGATGTGCATTGCTTATCAATCGGGCACACAAGGAGCGTACCTGTAAGGGACTCCGCGTATCAGGTTGTATTTGCACCTGAAATTTTAAAGCTTAGTAGTACTATGAGTGCCATCTTTGGATATCGGTGCAGTAAACCCTGAAAGTACATTGCGTGAACTAAATGATCCTGCAATTGCATAAAATTCCTCTTTGCACACGAGAATATCATATTTTTTCTCGGTGACGTTGATGTTAACATTTACTTTCCATCCTGGGTCTTAGGTGAGTGGCATTCGCATAGTTACCGTAGAAAAAAATTGAACAATCTGGATAGAAATGTAAAATCTTGAATACATCATGATACTATATATCATGATATAATTAAAAATGGCTGTAAACCTTCATTTTCCATCTTCACCCTCGTGGCCTGAAAGGGGCAAATTCATTCGTTGTAGTTTCCATTCTGTCTGATGGTTAGGGGGGAAAGCCAGAAATCGTATTTTACTGTTCCCAAATCCTTTCCAGTAAATAATAAGTACTAGTACAGACACCATGTTCTTTCATATTATTACAGAGTATCGTGGTCTTAAAAGAATCGGGTGTTTAATTTGACATCGTGGTCAATGCAGTCGTTTGAAGATTTTAGGTGGTAAAGGTTTATTTATTTTAACATATTAACGGCAACATCCAAGGTTTTATTTTGTTATAATAACGATTAGCTTTCTCCCGATTCATTCACTTAGTTCAGATATTGTTTACCAGTTATTCTCTTTGTCAACATAGCCTCCACATAGTGTCGTTTGATATGTGATCATTCGCTGGTCTTGTGCAAATACAAAGATATCAGGGCAGTATTTTTAGAGACCACTTGAACTACTGCAATACCTTTTGTGTAAGAACAGCACTTCACTGACGTTTGCTGTGAAATTAAACCCAAGAACAGTAGTTTTTTCCATACAAGCAGTTGGTGATATATTTGAACTAATGCCTGGTTACTCTTCGCATACCCACGAAATCAGGCAACCTTACTTGCAGGTCTTTAATACAAGCTAACGTGGAAACTGTACAACCAACATTGAAAAAACCCCGACAAGTATTTTTTATTGTTAATTCCCATTTGGCCAGATGTTTTTATTGCCTTCATCCTTTTCGTCACCTTCGTCACCTACATTTATGGCACCACATATTCACTTGTGTGTGGTCATTGTTTTTTATGATCGAATGCTACCGACTGTACTTTGGCTACGTTGATTTGCCTTCATTTAACTTTACTTTTTCACTTTATTTTCTCATGTTCATATATTTGGTTTTGTCTAGTAATTTAAGCCGATCTTTAACTGAAAACCGATAAAAACAATGTTGGACGAACAACGACCATCACCAACAGCTGCCCAGTAGGACCCATTCCATTCTTTTAGGACTCGTCTTACCTTCTTCCAGGCCCAAAAGTATCGGGCAAGTTATTTACGGGAAAGTTTCTCTGGCCCAGACTTGATTTAATCGGTGTCAAAGTCTGCTTACTCGTTATGCAAAGCCGAAAAATCGTAGCGCAAGGCGTACTGTTCCTCCCAAACACATCAAAAAGACCTTACTTTGCATGTCCTAGCGTCCCCAGACAAACCCAACAACACAAATTTTACAATGACGCTAATTTACAACCTGTTTTATTTGAAAACTGGGGTAGTGATAGTGCTAAATGATAACCAACAATTTTCCTTGAAACTTGCAATTGTAGATTGCATTAATCACGTCCTCTGTTCTATATTCCAAATAAAACTGTATACAAATATGAATTTCTGGAAGGGCTTATTTTTTCATGAAAATTGTTTCAGGCTCCTCACAGTAGCGATTGTGTTTCTCTCCGGTAATACATTGTTATTTACGTCCAACAAGGAACAAAATTCCAGGTAATGAAAAATGGAAACAATATCCTGGGCGTTAATTGGTTAAACCAGCACGCGAAACGGAACATGGATAACCACATGCTGAAAACAATTAAAACAACACAAGTTGGTAGTAGTGGGCTGGTAATAAACCACTCAGCGATACTGTACAAAATATGAAATTTAGGATAATAAGTTCCATTTGATGGAGAATACAATTTTTGTGGAACAACTGTGCTAATATGCCTGTTGCTAGATTCCCAGTTTAAAGGTTTCGTAAGTTAGTTTGGTAGCTGATCATAGGATGGATGCAACAGGCAAGCGGACCCCCTGCCACACGTATTTGTATTGGAGTGCACGCAAAACAATTTGATAATCTGCACATGACAATGAAGAAAGCTGGTAATCTGCGCAAAGCCGTGATTTCATCCGAGCTTCGTCTCGGGACACTGCCAGACGAACTTAACGGTAATAGTAACTAAAGTTATCCCGGAGACGCAGCGGAGTAGGAAGAAAAACCTTGGCCTCGATGGTACGCGCGTACCCACATGCAAGACGAGGTCGATGAAATACATATATTGCAAGACCCGGACTAAGGATTAAAATATGGTGAGAGATGCGGTCGGGGGTTTGAGCGAATTCGGCCTCATTGCCAATCAAGAACGAAAGGTTTGCGATTTGGTGACATTCCTGGTAACAAGTAGACTTTCTCTTGGATTTTGCCACAATTTAAATTCATCCTGCCAATGAATTTAGAGCGCAAGTATTAAAGGGAGATAAAGGGGTTGGTAAACCTTGGTCTACTGTCAGGCTACGATTTCCACATGGGTTTAAAAGAAGCAAAATGGCATGTTTTATTTTCCTTGATACTGATGCACAGTTGCAAGCCAGCAAGATAATTGTAGAGGATATGTTTTATAGATTTTTTTAATGGAGTGTGTTGAACGTCAAGAAACGGTACAGAAATTTGAAGTATTCTAGCATACTACATAAGCAGTGGTGGCGAAATGATAAATGACCCGATGTTATTCGAGCAGTTCCCAGTTCAACACTCGGTCATGTCTCTAAAAATNATGCAAAATATACCATCGAAAAAGTTTGTTAGCTTAACATTAATCGTCTCAAGACCTATTGGTAAAGACGGTAGTAAAACGTTGGTGGTCTTTTCAAAACACTGGTTTTGTGATTTGTAAAACAAATGCGCATTGAAGAGATCTGTCGCAATAGTTAATAGTAGAGAACGTAGTGTACATTAAGGACGTTTAAAATCTTACATATCATAGAACAGGCGTACTAATTAATTAGCGACTGCTTTACATCATGAAGGGAAAACTGCACCTGCCTTAATCTATCAGTTTCGTGACGACCAGGGAAGAGACCATCTATCAAAAGGAACCAAATGTTGACAAGTGTGGTGATCACGATGGCCATTCATGTCGTATGGTATCAGCACTCTGAATCCACAAAGACAGGCGGTCTGTTAGATTCCGTGTACAATACTTCTCGACTCCTTTTGGGGTCAAGTTGGAGCGATTACGCAAGCCTGAAAAAGACTTAACACACCAACCGTAACGGGGAAAATTATGGATTCTCAGGAAAGTAAAAACACTCGCAAGGAGAGGCAAGGGCTCACGCAAAACGCCGCCACCTTTCTCTTATGCCTATTATTATTTATAGGTATTTTGGAGACAGGGTGGCAAAAATAAGATAAATTTGGGCGTATGTTCTTTGAAAAGGCATTTAATACAAAAGGTATGGGTCAAATCTACTTAGAAGCTGGTCTGACTGAATAGTGAAGCAACGGTTATGCGAAATGCAAACCGGCAAGTTAATAAGGAGAGAGAAAAGGAGAACGTGATTTCGCGCTGACAAGAAAACAGGAAATAAAAAAAACACTCTCCCCATTTAAGACTACATGCCTTAATATCTACAACAGTGATATGTACAATAAAAATGCCTAGATTCTATAACAACCAATAGGAAAATACATACAAAATCCAACTGGCCACAAAAAATAAGGTTCAGGAAACACGAGAAGTCCTATCTTCAACCCCAGATACAACAATGTCAAAAGTTCAGAATTTAACTCATTTTGTTCCCATCGTGGCCAATATTTACTGCAATGTTAAAAGTCAGACGTTGATAAGTTACATATTACCATTATCGAAGTAAAGGAGGCTTAAATGTGGCCAAAAAACTAAACCTGTGTGAAAGAAACGGCTTGAATGTTGGCAAATAATAATGCTAATAATACCAGCTCTTAATAATGCTAAGCTAGCTGTTACTAGCAGCTTTATTCACCCTCTGAATCAGTACCTACCACAAACGTATTTTCCCGTTTGGTATATTACGGTTAAGGGCCCTACGGGGTTTCCAGAAAGGGTATCCCATTTGGTTGAGGCAACAACACAGCTATTATTGGTATTAAATTACACACAATATTTGATCATTACATGGTCACATCAGGCATTACCACCCAACTTTCTTACCCGTGCTGTATACTAGCCTGGCTACCCGAGTTCAATCTAAAAAGCAATCGAGCATTAGTGTGTGCTGTCATGTGAATAATACAAAAAGCCCTGGATGAACTACCAGCAAGAATTCAAAACACGAAGTGTTATCAAATTCAGTACAGTAGCTTTTCCTCTCACTTAACCAGCAACCATAGTGATGTTTCGGTTCTAAAAAAATCTGCACTTTTGATAAACTGGTGAGAGGGGTTAGTTCTCAAACCTTCGAATCTCCAAAAACAGTGTTGGGTCAGCAAATCACACTTTTCCTAACTCTACTACTCTCCGGTACCCAGTTTTATATACTGGTTTGTTGTTTTTCATTTCCGTTTTAAAGCCCTCACTGAATATACACTGCTTCTTTCGCGGTCTTTCATTTAGTTCTTTGTAAAATCTCAAGTAACTACGCCAACATGGAAAAGGTCCACACTAATAACATCCTTCTACCCTGGTTCAAACCAAATAAACATGCCCTGGACGTCGGAAAAATCGAAATAACTGTAATGTGCCTAGGGCCTTATGGCATACTAACAAAGAAGTACCTCTGCCCCTTACACTCGTGCGCAAGGTTAGGCATATAGCATCAACTGTGGAAAACGGGCCACATAAAACACTATGGGTTCCTTATATACATGGTGGGGTGATCACTTTGTATTGAATTTTGCATCCCGCTAATTCACCTGCCTTCCTTACCGCCGCTGCTGTTTACCAAAATACAATTAACAAAGGGCATACTATTTTACAATTGATAATTTTGTATGGTTTGGGCTGTGCTTCTGGATGGGGAGCGATTGTAATGTACGTTTTACGGATGTCACGGGGTGAAGATCATGAATGTAAATTGTCAACGCTTTTTTCATGTTAAAACATATGCGCTCTTAAGGGAGAAGACACCATTGCACCTTATATTAGCCTTACTGTTGAATTGAACTGAACATGAAATAATGTTCGGCTTCTTATCAAATACATAGACATAGAGAGCACATCAAACTCGGGAATATTTCTTCTGTATGATCACATGCCTTACTGCACTAAAAGTATAAGCGCGGGAAACAGCATATCAACTGATGTTTCAAACTGGGTTATAAGGTAACAAGTCCATGAATTTAATAACTGGTAAGTCTAGTATACACGGGGAAAAGCCAAACTTTCAAAAGCAAAACTTTCAAAACACTAACACTAAGTAACATAAGGATTCAACGAATAAAAATCTAACATAGATTAATAGCCATTGTACTACTCCATAACATATTCACATAGTTTACATCGGGCAACATTTTCAAATTTCGGTCAGTCAAAATGGGAACAAGGTTGGTATATTGGCTGCCAACTCCAAGGTTCTTTAGGTTTGAAAAAATTAAAGGAATAATTTAACAGAAGTCTAATTGAAAAAAGGTTAGAAAATTGTAAAAGTTTAAATCGGCAACTTTTCATTCTGCAGGTAAAAATACAATAACTTGACCGACTTGTTGATGCTGAGTATCGAACACTTAAACGGTTGGAAAAGAAATATTAGATCGTGAAAAATCTATTGGCAGTACGACCAAGCTACTTCAGTCGTACGTTTTTCCAGCGAAAAAAAATCACTGGGAAATTTAGTAACTGAGGAAAAGTTAGGGGAATTCTTCTTCTTACCCAAAACAAAAAAATAGTTTCCACCAAATACCAACAATGTTCAAGACCACTCCAAAACGCCGACCTTAAAATACATAAAGCATTCACCAATCCGATTTACAAACTTAAATGCATTTGCTGCCGCTCTGGTTGGCACAAAATGGGTTTTAAGTGTGGTTGGGTAGTGGAGGCTATTTCTTAAAAAATGATACTGATAAAAAACAACTCTAATTCTTATCATATTCAGAAAAATGGGTAAATAACTCTTCCGTAACTTATTCTGGTACAAGGGATCAAAAAATAATTTTATGTTTACCAATAACACAACAAATAACTAAATCTCTATATACAATTCAAACACGACTTTCCTTGCATATCTGTGTCATGGTTGGTTAACAACGGATACATGTATCTACATTTTAATGACATTTACCCGAATTTCGGGGGCAAGGCACACCAGAAAAAGTATATACATAATTAGGGAGATGACTATCATTCACTGATCGAGTCTCGCATGGACTTTCATTTGGTACACCAACTCACTTAGCAGTTGATTGGCTACCATTACAAAGATGGCATATACATACATACACACACATACTATATATATATATATATATATATATATATATATATATATATATATATATATAAATAAAGTACAACCCCGTTAAGTCGGACAACGTTTAAGTCGAACTTCCCGTTAAGTCGGACTGTTTTCGTCGGTCTCTTCAGGCTATAAAGCACCGCATAAGTGTGACTTTTTGAATTTCGAACGTTAGAAGTTCGAAAACTTGAAAAACAAATCGTGTTTTGTCTGTGCATGCTACATTCATTTAAAAAAATAGCGTGAAAACGTAAGCTTAATACTAGAACTCTGGGTGAAAAATAGGTCAAATGGGTGGATAGATAGACGGAAGAAACGATACAATGTTTCATTCAGAGAACTTTCAGGTACTTTGTTTATTTACAAAGCTCTTGTTGTAATACATGAAAAAAGTCACTTCGTCCTTTAAATATTAATTTACAAGGTATTCTCATTCCCAAACCATCACCCAAATTAGCAGCTTTTGAACTTGCAATTTCAACTTTACAACTTGTGCTCTCCAATTTAAGAAAGTAGAAAACCGTTTTACAAAAACGACCAGTGTTTCCCTTTGGGAGATGTCCTACAGGTGTAGTTTTATTTTTCGCAGCTACAGCAAATTTTTCCATTTCATTATTTGGCTCCATTTCTGTGTTGAGAATTTCCTTCTCTTTCGGTAACCAAATATTTCGATACACATGGTAACCCATCACAAACGAATCAACCTGATATTCCTTTTCTTTGATAATAGAAATGTTCTGCCCTCGATTTGTCGTTTTTCCTCAATGAAAGAAATCTTTCTTGCAATGTTTACTTTTAATTCAAAAAAAAATTTTGCTGAATAGAACGTTCGAATCTAAAAATCTTCAAAACGTTTATTCACAATTTAGACTTCTCAAATATTATTTAATATCTTTATTTTTAGCATTATAATTATTCTTTGTAATTTTTCTTCGTTTTTCAAACTTTTTTAAAGGTGAAGGCAATGATGTCACCGAAACTATCACCGCCCCATGGAAGGAAACCGTATTACCCACGATATGGTCAAATTACGAGCCCCGAAACATTTTCAACACTGATGAATTTGGATTATTCTATCAAGCTTTTCCAAGAAAACTCTTAGTTTGATAGGAGAAAAATGCTCCGGAGGTAAAAACAGTAAGATACGTCTGATTGGCCAAAGAGCAGCTAATTTGATTGGGGAAAAGATTCCGATGTTTGTTATTGGGAAGTCACAAAAACCGCGCTGCTTTAACAATATCAAAAGTTCACCCTGTCGCTACCGCACCCAGACAAAAAGCTAGATGAACTCTGATCTGTTTGAGGAATGGGTAAGAGAACAGAATGCGAAATTTGAAAATAAGGGCCGTAAGGTGGCACTGATCATAGATAATTGTCCAGCCTATCCACAAACCGAAAATCTCAAGTCGATTACCATTTTCTTTTTGCCTCCCAATACATCTGCATTTCAACCAATGGACCAAGGGGTAATTTGGTCATTAAAGTTAAAGTACAGAACGCATATTATACAGAAAGTTTTGGCTGTACTCGACCAAGGAAAGCAACCCCCGATCATTTCCATACGCGAAGCTATGAAGGCTCTTGCCCTCTCATGGAACGACGTTAGTAAAGAGGCAATAACGAATTGCTTCAAGAAGTCAGGCTTTTCGGAAGGTGGTTTAAGTGAAGAAGATGACCATCCCTTTTTTCACTTACGAGAAGCTTTGGATAAGCTATCGGCACATGGTGAGGATTTCGTACCTGATGGGTTACAGTATGAAGATATAGTACAAGTCGACAGTGATGTTCAAGTAACCGAAGGTTTATTAACCGATGGCGAGATAATAGAGGCAATTCGTGGCCACGTTGAAGGAGAAGAGAACGACAACGATGTGGAGGCCGTAGAAATGAACGAAAAAATGCCTACCAAGCCAAATAGTCAAGAGGTTTCTCGAGCAATTGAAACACTTTTGGACTATTCTATGTTTACGAAAAGTGGAGAGATTGGTAGACATGCCACCCAAGTGTCTTCGATTGTTCACAAAGAAGGTTTAGAGCTGAAGAAAAAAATTACTGATTTTTTAATAATCTCATGAACTTTTGTCTCTAATAACCATCTAAATGCACAAACCTTTCTGCACTTTTAAATCTTATTTTTTTAACTATCTAATAACAAAGATTGGCAATTTGACTGAAAAGAAAGTTTATCATGAATATATAAATGTGTTATTCTTTCTTTGTCACCTTTTCCCCCAATATTCCCGTTAAGTCGGACTAATTTTTTCGGTCCCTTGGGAGTCGGACTTAACGAGGTTGTACTGTATATGTATGTGTGTGTGTGTGTATGTCTGTGGCGATGGGGCTCAGACCAAGCCGTGTCCGTATCAAATAAAACTCATAATGCATACAGTGTAAGAAAAAACATGGAAATGGATGTGGTTAGGGTCCAAAGAAAAGGAAGGCCTAAGGGATTGGGAGAACCTTATTAATGGGCGATAAAACAAAGCAAGGAATAAGTGCAAGTATGAAACAGGGTAGAAACAACTGGTAGTACCTAAATAAAAACAGCGACTCCAATTAGGATAACACTCAATAAGAACGAGGTGAGGCTGAAGCAAGGAGTAGTCCATATCTATCCGCCAATATGAAAAAAAGTCTGTGTAAAAGGATATTCCATCTCCACATGTTTTGGGGATATTTTCACAAAAATTGCTTGCATCCAAGATTCAAACTGATTACGTGAATGCAAGACCAAACAGGTTTTATTTTGTACCTACTATTGTAACTATATATATATATATATATATATATATATATATATATATATATATATCATATGAAAATGGAGTCGTATTATACTGCTTCGTTACGATATAAACGATATAAATACGGTAAGTGGTACCAGATCTAAGCTGGTTTGGGGGAGGAGTGAAGCAATATTAGTGACAAAACTGGCTTTATTCCCACAAAAAAATTGCAAAATAAAATATGTAATAGTTTTTTGCTAAA
>RDPX01000050.1:2581458-2714468 GCA_003991215.1 Morbakka virulenta
TATATATATATATATATATATATATATATATATATATATATATATATCATATGAAAATGGAGTCGTATTATACTGCTTCGTTACGATATAAACGATATAAATACGGTAAGTGGTACCAGATCTAAGCTGGTTTGGGGGAGGAGTGAAGCAATATTAGTGACAAAAATGGCTTTATTCCCACAAAAAAATTGCCAAATAAAATATGTATTAGTTTTTTGCTAAATGAAAAATGAATGGTAAGATTCAGTTTGTGCTATTCGATAAAACTTCAAGAAACCGATTACTTGGTCGGTTGGCCAGTGCCCAGGTTGCCACAGTGTAGGGCAGTTACCAATACATACCGCTCCTAAGGTTTTTCTATGTAAGGGAAATAAACATTCGCAAGTTTTGAGGCCTTAAGACAAAGCACCTACACCAACAATGGCATATGAATTCAAACTGCTAGTACTGTTCATAGCTGTACTAGGCTAAAACCAGTAGTAAATAAATGATATATCTTGTGTTGGTCCTTTACATATGAGTCCTGTTGATCGTACAAACTATTTGTGGTCGTCGAACAGAAATATGACTGAATGATAGCTACCACTTATGCCATAGTTTTCACTGAAAAATGCTTTGATTTACATATTTCGACTGGAATTATAACGGTTTAAAGGCTATTTACTTACAAATATGATTCCTTAAAACCGTTCCATATAAATAATTACTTAGTAGAGGCCGGTACAATTCATGAATGCCAGAATTTAACACAAGGCCTTCAATCAATGACTGTGAAAGCTACACATTATACTTGTAGTAAACTATTTCCACAGCCGTACTAAAACTAACAAATTTACAAAGTGATAAAATTCAATGCTTCCAACTGAGGTTGATTCAAACGAAAATACAATCCCCCTTAACATAAACACATATAAATTAAACAGTTTTATGTAATATGACAATGCCTTTTTATAACAGTCCAAAATTTTCAGAATCTTTTAAAACATATAATCGAGTCTCAAGATCGACGCTCCCACTCCCACCCCTATCAAAAGCAACATATATGTAGCCAGCATACACAGCCAACATTTCAAATTGACATTCTCAACAATATATACAGAACAAGAGAAATAAATACATCCCAAATAAAAATGATTTCCATTGATGGTACTAAATTGTTTGAAATGGGCGCTGTTTGACATGGCATCTATTCATTTCCTCCTAAAGAGGGATCATTTTATGTAATCAAAACATGCACTATCATAAATTTTGAATAATGTCAATCATGTTGTCAAGTCCAAACAGATAACCGTCTTCCCTGTTACCTTCCACCCATTGTTCTCTATGGTTGACCCGAACACCTTGTGGTAAAGCCATGGTCTTTCCAAAATCTATTAACCATATACCTACCCTACCTTCACTGTCGTGAACAAACAATAATGAACTCCCAATCACCTAAAAATAACACGGAAAAGTACAGCAAATAAAAGCATATTTATAATTTAGTGTATCCATACGAATACATCAGGGAAGGTCAATGTTAATGTATTCTCCTACCCGAAACATTTTCTCTGAGAAATTCATTCCAAAAAGGAGACCCTTAAGTTGACAAGCTCGGGTCAGTCTTTTTTTTCCATGTACAAATATCCTGATCTTAACCCAATACTACTGAGCTCACCTTTTTGTTTGTCCTCAACAAGCAAATAATCAAACTGACTAATAAAAACAATTTGGTAATAAGACACATTACTAGGCAAAATTCTGGAACTGACATTTGTGGGTAAATCATCAAATTACCATTCAAGAGGTACAACCATGAGAATACTGTTCCCAAGCTGTTTTTTGTTTCAAGTAGCTTGGGGGAAAATCCTAAAAAATACTCGATTTTATGCACTTAAATAAATGTAGGCGTCGCGACTGGCCCTCTCGAGTATATTTTTACATGTGTAAGTAATACCATGTTACCAGCACCAACAAACTGTAAGAGAAGAGTCTCTGAGTATGGACACCGGCAAAAAGAGCATAAATGAGGATAGAATGATAACAAATACAAACAACATAACCCTTGGAAGATTATTCCAGCTAATTTCGGTTTTGGCAGATATATTCATGAAAAAACACTGTACTTTTAAAAAAAGGGGGCCCATAAAAACCGCACTTATATTACAAAACTAAGCATAATTCATTTATGCATTATGCGAATGATTTTTTTGTTGTTGTTTTTTTGTTTGGATATTTTCTACCTTCTTACACCATAAGCAAGGTAGGTAGCCACTACACTACGTATGGTTACTTTTCTCGATAGTTTCTTTTTTGTTTGTTTTTCGATTGCAAAATTACATGGTATGGTTAGAGTTAAAGGTACAGGCTGGTCACATGATACGCATAATCTGTAATTTGCTATTCCAACTTGTTGGTTAACTGCCGCATGGCAACAACCGACCAATATTTTCAACTGCTATTGAAACGTTTAGGCTAATGCAATCGAAAGTACCCCAGCAAATGAGCAAAAATTGCTAACAAAACAGTCACAACTCTCAAACGGGACGAGTGTTGGGGGGGTTATTGGTTTTCTTGCATAAGTTATCATGAGGGGCAATTTGGAGCTTCTCATCGTATCAGGATAGTTCAATGAAGCAGAAGCAGGGACAGAAAAAGACGGAGATTTAAATATTATCTATCAAACTGGGCAATTGCAAATATCCTCGACTTATTTTACAATGTATACAGTATGAAGAAATGGGCACCAATGATCATCAACCCTTTAAGGCAGGGCAGGTAGGTAGGTGGATGAGTGGGTGGATAAATCGATCGATGGTTGGATCCATAGGTCGACAGAAAGGCGGAAGAAAGAAAGAAAATGAGAAAGAGGGAGAGACAGGTAAATGGATAAAAATAAAGAAACAATGATAGATATAGATAGATAGATAGATAGATAGATAGACAGACCGACAGATAGGGAGAGAGAGACACACANAAAAAGACGGAGATTTAAATATTATCTATCAAACTGGGCAATTGCAAATATCCTCGACTTATTTTACAATGTATACAGTATGAAGAAATGGGCACCAATGATCATCAACCCTTTAAGGCAGGGCAGGTAGGTAGGTAGGTGGATGAGTGGGTGGATAAATCGATCGATGGTTGGATCCATAGGTCGACAGAAAGGCGGAAGAAAGAAAGAAAATGAGAAAGAGGGAGAGACAGGTAAATGGATAAAAATAAAGAAACAATGATAGATAGATAGATAGATAGACAGACAGACCGACAGATAGGGAGAGAGAGAGACACACACACACACATAGACAGGTAATATATTTTGACGTTTCCATGTTCCGTAAAGCACGGATAAAGGTGTCAACCGCTGACTAGAAAAATGACACGGAGATATTGTGAAATGAATTTCTGGTGACGCGGCTTAAAGAGAGGTACACATTGGCCAATTAGATTAAGGAGACGGAAAATGATAAAAAAAATGATATTTATATCGGAAGTAAAAGCGTTTCTTCTTAGGTAAAAACGAAGCGTAAGAAATCTTCCAAAAGCAAACAGCCAGTGTCCTAACCTACCTCATGACTTGCAAAAAACTTTGAGGACTCAAGCACTGCCCGAATAGCCTTGATCCTTTTCATGTATTTTTCCTAAAAACGGAATACAAATTTTAATCGTAAACCAGAATATCTTTTAGTAAATACCAATGATGACCGATGTTTGGCAAAATACACTTCTCTTCACAACCCTTTTTTACTAATAGTTTACCAAACAACTAAACACCATTTCCATATTATATCACATACCACAAGCAACAAAATGGCTAGGTCTGTGGCAAATCTCCAATCGGGGCTCTTGACAGGTATACTTAACTGCTGCAGTACAATTTATCCACGATAAAGTACTATCTGTCCCTATATTCTTAAAGTACTATGTTCATGGTTATTGGGGTGTGCTTCTTCCTTTTTTCGTGGTAAAGGCATTAGGGAATCTGAGTTTGTCCGACGTTCCGCATCTGACAAAACATACTGGCCTCTGCATCACGTTTTCACCAAAATGTAACTTTTTACTTATCAATGCCAATTTTTCCTTGTAGAAGGCTGAATTTATCAAACCTCTTCGTATAACAACTGATAAACCATGTATCATTACCTAGAGTAATTATAAGATTTTCATACAAAGAGTAAATATGTCAGCAAACATAGCGTTACAAATAGAAAGGCTGAGGACATTTCAGGATTTGTTCCCTTTTTCATGGTGGCTTTAATCTTACACAAACCATTCTACGACGTAACCAGTAAGGCCTAACCAACATACCTCCTCATCAGTAACGCCAAAGTTTAAATAAGAAAAATAAGTAAAAAAAATTGTAAAGCTATTGCAAGTCATGACTAATGTGTTCAACCTAGACATCCCGCTTAAATTCTAAAATTACTGGGCATATTACTCTGATTAGAATCACTTTACAAAATCTGTTTTAAGTTTACTTGGGTCAAATTACACAATACTCCTGGGACCAAAATATGTCTCCCTGCCTGTCTGTCTCCCTACCCCCCCCCCCCCACCCCCACCCCTCTCTCTCTCTCTCTCTGGTCTATTTCGAGAATGACCAGGAACAAAATATGTTACGTTAAAAAAGCTTATCAAAAAGCCCAGGTGGAATAGGCAACTAAGAGCCTTTTAGTATAGAGTACACAGAAATGTATGGCACATGTGACATGTGCTACGCCAGTTTCTATGAACAAACACAGCTCGAATATCGAATGTGAAAACCACTATTAATCTATCTCCTACTGATGGGATCTTAAAATATGCAGAAACTTAATGTGCATTTCCGACTATCTGATCGAGAATGGAATAATGACATTTTATATCTGACCTCTGAAAGCAAAGAATGTGGAAGTTCGTTGTACCCTATCTCCTCAGTATGCATACAATTCACAATAAGATCATTAAGAAAAAAGAAACATAAGAGAAAACAAGGGGTTTTTTAATTATATATGGCGATAAATATACGGTACGCAGTCTTCTACATTTCTATCACAAGCATAAATTAGCTGAAACGCTTAATGAAAAAACTGTAAAATCTATATCTGACAGGTGAATTCGTAAGATATTGAGAAACACTTGATGTTTTTTCCCACTTAACGATCAAGAACATAATAAAGAAACTTTACAGCTGACTTTTGTAACTAAAATCATAGCAATTTGACTCATGGCAATTATGCTTTTAAAAATGTCGATAAAACGTTTGAAATTAAACATAACACCGCTTCTATTTATACGAAACTATAAAGTTCAATTTTTACGGTTTTTCATGATAAAAAATTTTTTAAACTGGCATCTTAAATGTTATTTGCTGCAAGTCTGAAAAAATGGAATGTTTACTGCTTGAGCAAAAACTAAAAGACCTTTTTAAGACTAAAAGTTTAATGGCATGTGCTCCGTCAATTTCCATGATGACCGTACATAAGCTAAAATATTCTAAAAGGACACCATTGTTCAATCTATTTCCGACAGGTGGAATCGTGAGATCTATTAGAGCTCCTAATGCTATGCTGATCAAGTGATCAAAAACAAAGTAATATAATATTTCACCTGACTTTTGCAAGCCATAAAATAAGTACATAAAATGTGCCATATGTAACTATATAACTCTAAAATGGCTTATTAAGAAAAAACAAAAGCTCTTTACAAATTATATATATATATATATATATATATATATATAGTGTTTCGTCACTGTCTATCAAGGGCAATCATTAATAAAACTTTTTTCATTTGTACGGAACTAAAAATGCACGATTATTTTTCTCTTTATTTCCATCCCCATAAAAATAAAACCATATGTTTTGTTATATATTCTTACAGGCTAACAAAAAGCAATATCAACAGCTAAAGAGAAAGCTTGTGTTTTTTGTATAGAAAATATTGAAAAAATAGACAAGGTACGTGTTCTGTCAGCTTCTGATTGATGATTGATAAAACACTGCTTTTCTATATCCGACAGGTGGAATCGCAAGAAAACTAGAAAATCCTGACGTGTTTTTAACTGTGTTATTAAGAAGACACTGATAAAATTTACATCTTATCTCTGTAGGATAAAGAATAGCAATCTGAGCCTGGTGTTAGTGAAAACGCTGGCGACAAAACACCATGAAATTATGCGATAACGCTGCTTTTACAATAACGGCTAAATATCTAACGTATTACAGTTGTCAACCTGGTGCCAGATTTAGTTCTATACATAACGTATTTATATTTCAACGTGATGCTCTCCATGACACAGCATGTATTTTATATGCCTTAAAAACCCTTTTCCTCCAAAATCTAACCACTCCTTGTGTATTTTACTCTTTTTATTTGGCCTAAACTGGATTTTTTTACTAACCCTATCATAAAAAGTAAATTCTTTTATATTAGTTTATATTAGGAAATTCTTTTATATTAGTTGAGTACATGCCTCTACAGAGGCATGTACTCAACTAATTAAATATAAACCGCTGGCCATTTTTAGCCACCGTTAAGTAAATGACAAATATTTCAAACATAACCTGACCTTCATTTATAAAAAATAAAAAAATTTTAAAAAAATTTATCAGTATATATAAAATAAACAATAAATTTTATCAGTGTCTTCTTAATAACACAGTTAAAAACACGTCAGGATTTTCTAGTTTTCTTGTGATTCCACCAGCACTAAAGGGTACTCTGAGTGTTTTATAACAACTTGGGGGTAAAGAAGTAAATGGTACATTTGAGTTTTGACAAAAAGACGTAATGACAATACGAATCGAGGAATTTCAAGGCGCACTATGTATAATACAGCATAAGGTGATAACACTAAATGGGTCAAGGTAAACAAAATGATTGTCAACTGTCAGTAAGAAATAATAACTGTCAGTAAGAAATAATAACAGGTTTGACAATACGGCTGGAATTACTTAAAAACCTCGGTTCTGAATAAATAATTAGTCCCAGGTGACCTTTCAATCAAATTAACTTTTCGTACTGCTACTTCTTAGCATGGCATGGCGTTTTGTCTTTTTTTCCAAAACTTCGATTACCAGCCCAATCACAAGTATGTAAATAAATAATTTCTATTACTTTAATCACAGTGATCATCCAAATTTTAGGAAAAATGAAAAAATGTTACGTCAAAAAAAACCCACAACGTTCTGAACTTAACTTTCTATTGAAGCCATATTTTCAAATCAATATACTTATTTCTTAGTAGTTATTCTTGTAAAACTAGAAATACCAGGTTGACATGTCAGGGTCTACCTTTTCTCCACATAGAAGCGAAGAGCTACTTGGACATCAGGGGCAAAAGCGAAGCTACGGTATCTCAGTAAAAACAGATTTGATAATGGGCTCCATATCACATTTAAACATTTAAGGGTTGAAAGGCTAGCCGTCCTGGCTTGTACAAGTCTGGTGAATCTAAATCCGCTGATGCTTCATATCTCCGAGAATAGAATATGGGAGAGGGAGTATAAATTCTAATCCCCCCCCCCCAATCCTTGTTAGGAGCTGATCTTGCATTAAAAGCAAAGTTTTTGATCTGTGGGAGGCGTACTTGAGATGAGAAATTCAAGTATATCGGGCTGGGGAATAAATAGCGCACTCAACTGCAATATAATCAGATTAAAAGCGTAGTCCCAATAGCCCAGTTGGCAGAACCCGTGACCATAAAAGCTATAGTTAATGGTTTGAACCAAGTTCCAGATACACTCTAAATCATCTCTATCCACATTCAAACATTTTGGTTAACACCTTACAGTAGGGAATATACAACTAAAAATATGGAAATAAAGGGCTGGGTGGGGTTAGTTTACTACTGTACCCCTAATTCTATCTTTTGTTCAGAAAATCACATATGCAAAATATATAAGAATATTTTACCTTCAGCTCTAAATCCTCATCCAAAAATCTCCAAAAAACTTTTGATAATTCTTCTCTGGTACGAGTCTTTTTGAAATCTTTATCTGGTTTTTGATCCCCTTTCTACAAAATAAATAACTATTTTTATCAATTGGTAACCAGGGTTAATCAATAAAATGGCATTAACTTTTTACCCATTACAAACAGACTTTACAGTGGTTCGTATGATTCATTACAGTAGTCCAAAAAATATGGTCATACAAGATTTAACGTTTACTACATCAACCACTGTGACTATTATAACTTTTTGGTTGACAAGCTGTATGTAGTTGCATAGCTTAGGAATATCTATTTCTTAAAACATTACTCTGCAGGCAACACCTTGACATTATGGTTATTGGACGTAATAAATGGACTTTAGTAACCTTAAGGAAGCCATCTCGGTAAGGATAAGGTCGTCATGTCAAACGATAAAATTAAAAGAGCACATCACTGATATGTTACTTTTTCTAAATTACATTTCACCCTAAATTTAATTCAAGTTCGATTCGTTGTCTCAGCTGTATCACACTTCAGATACTACGACTTAAAAACGTATTTTGTCTTTCAGCCGATACAGATTATCCATTTCATAACAACCAACTAATATAATACCTTCTTAAAACAACAATTTTCCCTGTTTTATTACCTGTCTAATACTTAACAATGGGCTTGGCTGTAAATATGCAAACAAAATGACAGCTTATTCTATTTTCAACAAGGGTGGTTATTAAAAGCCTTGCCTGGTTACAACAAAAACAAATGTCCGTTTCTGTCCAAACTTCTTTCTCTACATGGGCATTGTAATTAAAGTTATTATTTCATATCAAGGTCGGTCTCTTTTGGGATCATTGCTAAACAAGCGTGGTGGTAACATACTAACCTACCCTTGTTTAACTTAAAAATACCATGAACCTCAATTTACAGAAATTTCAATATCAGCGAATAACACCAAAACTTCTGTAAGTGCCTTGTTTCTCGTCAATTTTGACCATTTTCTAAATCTGACCAGGGTGAGATGGAATTTGGCGATTTCTTGCCACTTTTTAAACCAAGTTTTGGTTGCAGCTTGGTTGCAGAAAGCGAAGATTTGTCTCACCAAGTCACTTAATCAAGAACTACAGTGAGGGTGATCACGCAAACTTTGGGCATCAGTGATACTCAACTAGCACGCGCGCCTTGATATCATGGACGTCGCTACTTTTTTTTGGTAAAGTATTCGGTTCCATTTATATAATAACGCCCACAGCATTAAATGAAAAAAATACTGGTCTGACAATCATTTACATTCGATCTCGCTTAAAGTAGGTTCCATTCCTATGTCGTGATATCCAAGTTTCGGAAACGTGTGGAGCTTCAAGTACACTTAAACTGACTCATGTAGAAGCTAGAACTTGTAATAATTCACCTGCGAGAAAGAAAAACACAGGGAATATCTTCCTTCAACCTCCACATGTTCGGTCCATTCCGGTTTACCTTTATTCTAAAGAAGTCTCAAAAACTCTGTCCCTCCCACAAACTTTACTTGTTGACAGAAGCTTCTTTAAAAGTATGAAGAGAAAATATTTCTCAACCAGCTAACTACGCCAGTCAAAAATTAGGGAAAGTGGTCAAAATGCATTAAGAGTAACTATTCGTAGGTGTATCTGCACGATACGCAAGAACTATCCAAAGAGAGGCCGACTTTGGCGCTTCATGTAACTGGCTGCAACTAGAAATGTTCGACCAAGAAATTACTTATTCCTTCGAAATTGTGCTTCAAAAGGGAACATCACGAGCCCAAGCACAATATGGAAAAGGTGTTAGACAGAAACACCAATATATCAGGGGTACACAAAAGTTCCCATCGTGTTTTAAAAAGCCAACCAAAAAAACACGCAAAAATTTTCCAACATTTTAACAAGTCATTGCAAAACATCTTATGAATGAAGATACGAAGGGGTGTGCGTGCAAAATATTTCATAAATTGACCAGGAGTGTTGTCTTGCCCCGTAAACAAAACTACTATAATTCTAAGAAAATAGTACACATGCAACCTGTGAGGACCTAATAATAGCAATATGTTTCCTTAGTGTATCTACCACCATTCTAATCCAGTGTTTAAGAAGACATACATTATGCCTACAAACCACCTAATAAAAATCTATTTCGAAACTCTAAGGATATTAAATTGCTGAATTTTTTCACCCATTTCAAATAATGGGTAATTGTGATTTGTAAACTATATGGTAAGAGCACCACTGTACCTTTATTCCTTCTATTCTAAATCCTAGGGTTGCTGTTGAACTAAGTTTTTCTCGCCACTGCATATATCTTGGTTTTGTTATTCCTGTTACTTGTCTTTCTTCATCTGTAGGTTCATTTGGGTCTACCTCGATCATTTTCTGGTAGAGGTCCTGCATGAGGTAACACTTTGATTATTATAAACAATTAATACAAAAATGACGAAAATAAAACTATACTTTCGGAAAATAAAACTATAAACTACTGACAGATTCTGCACGAAACAAAAGATATAAATTTCCCCACACTATACCGACGAAATTTTATCACATGGTCTCCTGGATTACTTAAGTCCAAGACATCCATATAAAAAACAACACTCCAACTGACGTCTTTGTTGAAACGTGACCTGTGCGCCTAAACAGCCGCACAAAGCCTACATTTTCTCTCACCCCAACCCCACCCACACCCACCCCACTACCTGGCCAATATCACAAGGTTCTTCTTGATGGTATTTAAGTACCTCCATTTGTCTCCCTCTTTTTTTCTAGACCTCAGCAGCCCTAACTGCAACACTCACTTTCCTACATACACCTAGTTTTCTTCTTTTTGCATAACCAAAACACCTCAACCAAACCTTAACAGTAGCTTTTTCAAAATGCTGCCAACACCTATCTTTCCTCATTGCCTTTCATAAAGTACCATTACTTCTTTTCACTCATAGAGATCAATGCAGAACATTTGTCTTNGAATAAGTACTCGAAAAAGAGAAGTGTACATTCCAAATTAAAAATTTTTAAAATATATTGGCAATGTAGCAAATTTCAACAAAGAAACATTGGCCTCAAAAAAATATGTACAAAAACACAGAATTATGCTTCTGTATTTAGGGCACTGCATAGAAGAACCATTAAAAAGCAAGTGTTAATATCACAAAACTTCCTCTTATTCTTTCGCTTTATCCATAATTTAGCAGTCGCGAAACAAATTTTTGTCCTCTGCAGTGTGTGACCTTGTGCAAATCCTCAATACATTTTCTCTCACCCCAACCCCACCCACACCCACCCCACTACCTGGCCAATATCAGAGGGTTCTTCTTGATGGTATTTAAGTACCTCCATTTGTCTCCCTCTTTTTTTCTAGACCTCAGCAGCCCTAACTGCAACACTCACTTTCCTACATACACCTAGTTTTCTTCTTTTTGCATAACCAAAACACCTCAACCAAACCTTAACAGTAGCTTTTTCAAAATGCTGCCAACACCTATCTTTCCTCATTGCCTTTCATAAAGTACCATTACTTCTTGTCACTCATAGAGATCAATGCAGAACATTTGTCTTGATTTTGTTCATTTTCTGTTCCAAACTTTTTCTTACTGGCACTGTCTATATACATGCATAACCCCCCTTTTACCTTCATGGAACTGATGATTGGGCAATATCAAATAAAATTTTGTCTTGAATTCAAAATCCCCTTCTGTCAACTATCTGAAACACTTTTCCTATTTCAATATAACAAATGGTATCAAACAAAAATATCAAATAGAACAGGTCTGCTGAAGTCATACAAGAATCAAAGGCAAACAAAAATGAAATAGACAGGGAAAGGAAGTAATATTAGAACAATTTGTATTCATACAAGTTATATCTATAGAAAGTTGTGAGTATGGAAACCTGTTAAAGCAATGTGCAGCTGTATTTACTTACTTTCCGAGGGCATGGATCTTTTCTGGCTTTAGAAAGTTCTTCTTCTAGATAAGTGCTATGAAAATAAAGGTGTAGTGTAATACGGTGGTGGTTTTTACTTTCATGCTTTGAAAAGTTTAGAACAATAGAAATACAAAAGAAAATCATGGGCTAAAATATAATTCTGGAAACCCACTTCAGTATATTACTACATTATGGTGGTCAACTACAATATCAACTTCTTAGACTCTTTTTATGCTATTAAATAGTATCCATTTTCCTTTGGTAGGAAGTTTTATACTTTCAATCACAAATCGGACTTAATACAATTCTGTGCTGTGTCTAACAAGCATCATTGCATGACTGTCATAATAAAGATGTTAGAATACAACTGGACCAAAATGGTGATAATGGCCTTCATTATAATTTTCTTTACTGAAAACCACTGAATGACAAGGAACTATCAAAATACAGGAGTATCATCAATTTAATGACAACACACTATTTAGTAAATCCTGCTATGTTCCCTTTATGCCTTTTCTGGGAAAAGCTGTAAACACACAAAAGAAACACAATTGTTAATCCAAATGGGGCAAATTGTACCTACCGAATTCCCATTTTGCAATCCATGACATGTGGGCAATCAAATTCAGCTAAAAGATCTTGCATTTCAACATATACTAAAATCTAGTTAAGGAAGTGCAGAATTCACACAAGCAACTAAAATCCTGAAACCTTAAAATACCAGGAGGATGCCAGTATCTGGATAGCTCATCTCCAATGGTAAATCAAATAGCTATTGTGTTTTAGTTGGTTATCACTAACAAGGGGTATTTAATGCAAAATACTGGCCAATAGTAAATTATGCATCATAAATAGAGTAGATGAATACCAGAATTGCTTTTCATAACTACTTTTTGCTGTGACAAAAATGGGCTAAGAAACCTAATTGATCTCACGTTCCTGCCATGCACAAGAATATCCACTTGTTTCTGTTAAATGTACAATAGCAGCTTACCATTCATCACCCATTACAATATTTTATTATTTTACCAGGTCATTTTAATTAGTCACCATGATATTTTTCTAATAACATAACCAGCTTTGAGGTTGTTGTTTTTTAAATTAATTGACACTGTCTTTCTGACAACTATTAGCTAACTTATTCTCTGAATCTAAATTTCATCAGTTGTACACAACTTTTAAAATTGTGTAGGTATTACTCATGATATTCTTCTGTTTAGTAACAGAGATAAACAAGAGGTTCCAGGTTCGATTCTTCAATCAGGCAAAAAGACCTGGGAACTCTTCAAAGAAAATGGCGCTGGTTGGCATCAGGAAGGGCATTCGGTTAAGGAATTCCTCACTGCCACAACAAAGTCCCTCTGAAGGGCATTGTCTGTGGGGAGAATTATATTAAACCTACACTCTATAGGAAGAGTAATTTTTCTTGTTCTTTTTCATTTCATCATTTTGTACTGCACACCCAAGTAAGTGTTATATAATATATCACTGGAATATAGTGTATACAGAAGATCTAATTCACTTGATCCTCAGAGCCAGTTTGGTCCAGGAGCCACATCAGGAAATGTAGTAGAGGTCTGTGCATTTTTCTAGATTTGATGGTTAAAAATAGGGGTAAGACTAAGGAGAAGTACCCTACTGGTTATATACAGCAACAAAGGTTTTCCAACAAGCTTTGTGCACATATACACACATACATATGCACATATATACATACATAAATGCATATAAACATACACACACCAACACTGGCTTGGTTGAAAAAATTAATCATCTGCTGCAATAGAATTTATTATTTTCTTCAAAAGCAGCAAAAATGCAAAGAACATCAATAACACTTACATGGAGTAAAAAGGTTTAGCTTGTGTGAAGTCATTGGATTCTTTTTTGTTTCTGCTATAGTTACCTTCTTTTCTTAAAGTGCTCTGTAGAATTCACAAGACAATGAAAACATATATTACCCAAGCAGCACTCTATAAATTTGCCTGAAGAAGAAAACACTGTTTCTTTTCTATTCAAAATACTTATTTAGACAGCTCATATTAATAAGTTTGTGCTGAAAAATTTTGTACTTTATGTAAGAATACATGCATTATTACTAAAGTCAAAGTCTGCCTACAAAGAAGCTTCTTAGTTCTTACTGATAGCTATTTTTGAAAACC
This sequence comes from Morbakka virulenta, assembly GCA_003991215.1. Lineage (NCBI taxonomy): Eukaryota > Metazoa > Cnidaria > Cubozoa > Carybdeida > Carukiidae > Morbakka > Morbakka virulenta. The sequence continues at coordinate 2,595,449 of RDPX01000050.1, forward strand.
TCTGCAGACTAATAATGTATTGTTGATGCACAGTCTGTTTGACCAAATAATGGCAGAGAGAATTAAGAAAGATAAGAGTGTTAGTAGGTTTTCAATATGAAAAATCATAATATAAAAAATAAATAATAATAATAATAATAATACAATCATTGTATGCTACATTTACTTCTCAGTGGTGGTTTTCATAGTTTCCAAACAGAAGGTAGATTATACAAAGCTTATGTACAGGTAAGGATATCTGGTCAAAAATTCTTACTGCTTCAATAAACTGTCTACAAGCTGTTGTCTGAGGCAATGAATGATAATAGGGGTGAACAATTAAGAACTGGGTTATTTGGAATAAAAGATAGCTGGGTATGGTATCTTACTTTTAATATAAACTTTTCATAACATATTTCAGGGAGAGCTAGATCCTGGAGTACCTATCATACTTGGGGTCATATGTTCAGGTCAACAAGATCAAAGAAAGCTCTATGAACTTATTTCAGTAAAACTGCAGTCAAAACTCAATGGTGTAATTCTGAAGTAGTGCCAGGCAATTCTGACAGTTATACATATTAAACATGTCTCAAAGGCTACTGGAACAACCCCCCCCCCCTCTACCCAAAAAACCTGTGCACATGAAATAATTTCATAACTCAGCAAATTAGAAAGACAAGAAACTACTGGGTGTGAAAATACCAAATATAATGATCTGAATCAAATAAATAATGGTTTCTTAGGGGAAAAATTTAAAGTCTATTAATGCTTAGGAAAACTTTGATCTGCAAAGTTCTTTTTGTTGGGTACCATTGGATGTCCCATGTCAATGTGCTCAACCCATTTAAATGTACAAACAACAAGAGCTATATTTATTGTTCTAAAATACTGGTAAAGGATACTATTGCCATCTTCCACAGCCTGTCCTTTATATTCAGGTACAAATGGTCGTAAAACATCATTCATTAAATTTGTTAAACTGTCAATTTCTGTTTTTGAAGCTTTTTTTAGTATTGTTCCACACTGTCCAGCTTTGAAATTACCTGTTATAACAGAACAGTTTAAAATATATAAAATAAAAAGCTAGGTTAAAATATGAGAATTGCAGTTTTCAGCCATTACCTGTTGTGTTATGTCAAATTTTTCAAGAACAGAGCTCTGCTTTTGAACACTAACCAGGTAAATGATCTTTTTAGAACATAACTACTAGAGTGGTGACAAAAACAAATCTCCTTTCAAATTAAACTAGTGACCCTAATAACTGATTATTTCGCTGGTTTCAAAAATAAATAATATTGCTTTTATCTACAAAATTAAGATATGAAGCCTCAGCATTAGTCAGAAGATGGATTGGAAAAAATCTTGTTTAGCGGTGGTACAACACATACACATTCTTATGACCACCTGGTACAATGAGCTGTGAACAAGCAGACCAAACTTCCTTGATTTGTAAAAACCTACCACAAAACATGGGCAAATAAACCAAACTGCTATGCATTAAAATTCTGTGTGTAAAATGAACTTTTAAGTGTTAAAAACAACAACACCAAGTTGATAACCTTAACACCAACCACACTGCCACCTAGCAAACTGCAACTTAAAGAATCAGAAAAAAACTCTCACTGCCTCACACAAGTAAAGAAGATTTATGTTCACCCTTCTCTCATTCTCTACCAAATTAGTAATGTCTGCAATAAGATTAGTTCATTGATTAAGTGTTCTTGTGACGAAAAGCTTTGGGTGGGAGCTACATAGAAAAAAGGATAATGGTCAAAACTGATGAAAAAAATGTGTTCATAGTGAAAAGACAGATATTACATCAATTCATAAATGGGATGTCCAGTGTAGAATTGCAGAACAAAATCAAACTCATTGACTACTCTAAGTTGACCCTGTAGAGATATGTTGAAGTAACCAGGATTCATGAGACTACCTTGGACAATTAGTCTGAAACACAGGCAATGGATGCTGTTCAATCCCCCAGATACAGGAGGCATGTAATGAATTTCACAGTGATACTGTGAGTAAAAACACTACCAAATCACTGATTCATCCAAGAGTGGCAAATGCCTTTGTCGCCATGGGCCAGACCAGTGCAACCCCCAGTGGAATAAATGTTCCACTTACAAAGGGATTGGGGACTTCACACATGCTTGAACCAGGACTAAAGGTGGTATAACCACATCACATGAATCAACACATGTGACTGAGATCCAGTTGGAGTCTGACCAGCCAAGCAACATTACTATGAGTTTCTGATCTTGGATATTAATTATGTCATGAGTTGTAAACTTCTTCTGTGCAAAAGCTCAGAAAAGTCTAGTCAATGCAATCAGAATTGGCTTAAGCCTTTAAACTTGTAAATAAAAGGGTATGTTAGGAGTCAGGGAAAAAGTAACAACAGTAATATTTACTTTCTGGATAAGAATGCTGTGGTTAGTTCTCTCTTACAGATTATTTAATCTCTATAGCTCACTTATTTACAGCATAAGAAACTAAACTTACTTGATGTAATTTATTGATTTATGACTTCTAATAATAGGAGTTTTAACTGAGAAAAAAAAATTCTATTTATGCGATAAACTTTAAATATTCAGAAAGAAAAGCCTCAAACATTTCATTACAAAAAACTAAAGACAATAGAGACAGCAAAAAACCTTGAAAGAGACAATATCATCATCATCATCATCATCATCATCATCATCATCATCATCATCATCATATTCGGTTTAACGTCCATTTTACATGCTAGTATGTGTTGGACGCTTTCTTGACATTGACTTCCAANAAGGCTTTTCCCAAATCCACAAAGGCAACGTACAGCTTCTTGTTCTTACCAAGGTACTTCTCTTGCATTTTTCTAAGGATAAAAATGGCATCAATAGTTCCTCGTCCAGGCATAAAACCAAATTGCATGTCATCGATGTTTATTTCAATTCTAATTTGTATCAATAATACAATAATACAATAATAATAATAATAATACAACTAATATCAATTTAAAAAATTGCATGAAATATATCCTTTAGCTTGAATAAATCTGGTAACTACAGTAGTCTTCACAACACCCAAATTAAGAAAGAAACTAAAGTTCCCAATTCTTTATGGCACTCTGGTCAAAGAAAATTCCTGTCCCTTCCAATGTTGTTTGTTGTCTGTTTTTTTTAATAAAATAATTTAATGTATGTTAAAAAACCATTTTCATTAATCTATATAGCATATGTCAATCAGCATCAATTATCCCAAAGTTAAAAAGACAAAATCTAAGTAATTCACATAACCTGCAACATATGATAAGGGCCATTCAATCATAAAATATTTTAAAGAAAATTTTACTATTCTTTGATAGGGTAAGTAAAGCTACCCCTTCTGTTAATTACAACAGCCTATGTAACCAGTTCTGTAAATAAAACAAAAATAAAGATATTACCTTGATGTCCTGCTAGTTGTACCCATGGATACTTTTTCTTGTATGTTTGTACAAATGGTGACCACTTGACAGCTCTTCTTATTTTGCCCCACATGCTACCCTACAATAATGAAATGGCAGGTATCACACACAACTCTTTTTTTCCTGTCTAAAACCTTAAAAACAATATTTAATCTTATTATATTACAAAGATCATACTACTATATCTACAAACAAAAACAAAACATATATAAGGTGGCAAAAAACTTTTGAAAGAAATATTCCCCAATTTTTGAGTTGGTTTTGTTTTACATTAACTTTTGAGTCAAATTTCTATATAAATAAAAGGTTCTTAAGTTTTTAATTACATAAAAACAAATTTCATAGAAAAGGGAAAAGCAGGTGTCAAAACAAAAATGATGATGATAAAAACAATCAGGAGGAAATTTATACAACTGTCCCCCAAACTATGATGTATGAAAGCTTTTGCCATACTTTACAAAGAAACCACTTCATTGGATACTCCTAATAAACATGCAGAAATAATACCAAAGAAATATGAGTACAAAAGAATGCACATGGTGAATGTGTACCTTTATACCAAGAGACCTAGCATGAATATTTCTTTTATTTATACTTACTACCCACTCATGCTTGGTATATGTGAATGAAAAACCTNTAATTACATAAAAACAAATTTCATAGAAAAGGGAAAAGCAGGTGTCAAAACAAAAATGATGATGATAAAAACAATCAGGAGGAAATTTATACAACTGTCCCCCAAACTATGATGTATGAAAGCTTTTGCCATACTTTACAAAGAAACCACTTCATTGGATACTCCTAATAAACATGCAGAAATAATACCAAAGAAATATGAGTACAAAAGAATGCACATGGTGAATGTGTACTATGTTTTATTTATACTTACTACCCACTCATGCTTGGTATATTTTATCACCAAAAGTGGTACTAATAACTTGGTATATGTGAATGAAAAACCTTGTTTACTATGGGTCTAAAGAAATCGTCTTGACTGTGCAAACAAAGAACAAAGGTAAGAAATTAAACCAGTTTATAAAGCTAACTCTTCACATGTCTGTATACAGATATGCATGGTAAAATATCTATAACAAATGCTGACTGTGGAAATCAATAAGCATTTTGTTATAAACGATGTAAACTGTTCATTAAACATTGTTATGAACAACTTCCACCACCTAGGATCCCTGAGATCCTTTTGGGGCATTGAAAATAGCCAGGATTTGTGAAAATATTGTTTTTGAGTCAAACTTACAACAAAACTCTTACCTACAAAAAGTGTTTTAGACACACAAGGTAGCTTATGGATAAATTTGTTATTACCAAAACTGAATTTTTTTTCTGTTAACTGAATAATGATCTTCAAAATCTATTATCACCAACTCCAAGCATGTGTAAACACAAGGTCAAAGTGACAGCAGCAAAATAATTAGGATATCATAATGCAAGTACAGAAGAAAAGTAAATAATTGCATGGTGATGGCCATCAATTTTGCATTGGTAAGAGGGAGTTAAAAATAGGAACTCAAACAAGGCACCTTTTCTTTAGCCTACACAATTAAGATTTTATTTTATTTAGAGATGTTCTGCTAGAGATACATAAGCAAAATGTGATATTAAACCAAAAAGAAAATTAATAATATCTGCTGTACATATCCTGTTTATATTATTTAAACAAACTGTATATGAAAGTATTTCACAAAACAAATGACATCCAAACATTTAAATTTTGTGGAGTATGGGGCATAAGAACATGGTGATATAGTGCATCCAAATATGACCAGATATATTACTGCCAAGTTATCATGAAATTTTCCAAAGTTGTTCAAAATGACCAAGAAGTAGCCTTTGTCATTTCACAAACTGTCCTTTTCATTTTAGTCAAAATTATTAGTGTTCAAACTACTCTTACTTTCAATTTGGGCTTTGGCAGTGAGATATTCTTAAGATAATAAGGCAAATCTTTTAGTGGTCAGTACAACTTAATGTCTAAAAATTGGATTTGACATCAAAATCCATCTTCTTTGAGAGTTCTTAAAAGTCTTAAAAATACTTGAACATTTTGCAAAGGCTAGCTCTTTACCAAGTAGACTTCATTATTTATTTAAAAATACATCTGAAAAGTAGACATTTTACTAGAAAACCTGGTCAATTTAGGTGGCATATTCAAGAAATAAGATATCCTGAGCCATGTTGGGAAGAACTGTGGCTTAATAGTTGGTGCAACTGTTCCATAACCAAGAATTCCAGATTTGATTCCCCGAGCAGGTGACTTTGGAAATTCACAAAGAAAAGGCCATTGGTTGGCATCCGGCAGGGCATCTGGCCAAAAAATTCCTCACTGCCAAATCCATCTGTGCCCAAGGTACTGGGTAAAAATGATATTAAAACCAAAAAAAAATGTTTATAGATGGCCAGTATGTTATGCTTCTCTTGTTACTGAGTATTTGATGGGGGTTCCCCCCTGCTATTTATTTTTTTAAATAAAATACTAATACATTTCATTGAAAATGTTGTTTTTCTTCAACTTGAAGGAAACTGCATTTACCAATAAATTTACCAGTTATGATTCTTTGCATTTTAATCACTTTTTTCCTTCTTCTTCTTATTCTGTCTATACTTTTGGAAACATTCTCATAATGATTTGAACAAGTTAATCCAAATACATCATTTTTTGTTTATTTGTGCTTTTAATATGGTTTTTTCCAGACCCTGAGCTTAGACAGTGTCCTTCAGAGATACTTCAGAGGATTAATGAAGTGAGGAAACTTCTTTCCTGGATGTAGGTATTTTCACATAAAAACAAGTAAAGAGGAGAGAAGATAAAAAAGTTTATATAATATGTATAAGAAACCTGTTAAATAGACTTTAAGTTATTCAGGCTATCAGCAAGGGGGAAAGCAATCATCAAAACAAGAATTGCACATTTAACTTGTTTTGAAATTCTTCCTAAACCTTATGTTTTGAATAAAATAATAATGGCAAACCTTGAAGTACCAACCAGCTGTCAATTCTTGCTTTGAAGTTGCCTACACCCATTTAGGTCCTATGTCACTCTTCTGATACTGTGAAGCAGGGCACATGTGAAATATTGCCCATGTTGTTGATATTCTTCAAATGAAAATTCAAAAGTATGATTCTAAAATGTCTATAAAATCATCAAAAAGCCTCCTTTGACATGATCCAGATGTTTCAAGTGAAAATTATATTTTTACTAGACTTAGTACTAGTCCTAAGGTACCTTTCTGTATATTGTCAGTTAATCAGGCTAGGACTTGGGAGTGCTGTAGTCATGAGTTGCTGTCATACAACAACTGCTTGTGCAGTGTCCCTTTCCTCACTGGTTGTGAGGTGGGCAGCACTTCTATGGTTGAAGTGATGTTGCCGTTTAAAATTAGGTTTTCTATTTTATCTCACTCTTGTGGCTGCAGTATATGTGCCTGCATTTAACTTACCTGGCTTGTTGCTGAGCGCTGAATGTGGATTTTTCACCCACCCATCACTAGCTGGTATGTAACAACTCAATGATGATGATAATAATAACCCAAGGAGGCACATGGTTGGGCTTATTTAACCAAAAAAAGATTGACAATTAGTGTAACGAGGAGAAGTGAAAAAGATCTGGTGCATATCACTGGTTGTGGTTGTTCCTGTTGTAAATGGGGCTTTTGGAGTTCAATAAAAGGGGTTGGCCAAGCAAACTTTCAATACTTTAATTAATTAGCAGCATAGAACTTTAAAAAAAGCAGCATTGCTTGGCACTGCAAATATTGTAGAGAAAGTTCTAGAGACCCAAGGCTGCTAAGTAAGTAAGTAAGTTTTTATTTGCCACAAACATAAAATGAAAAATGTTTACAAATGTTTAAAAAAAAAAAAGGCCTATAAAGTCAATAAATTAATACTAAAAAGAATGTGGCATAAAAATATTTCAATTTGAGTTAAAATAAAAATAATGACAGATCACCCCTAATTGAAGTGGCAGGGATAACATTAAAAGGTCAAACTGACCTTATTTCCATAATGGTCCCTTAAGTGGTGATTTTTAATTGAAAAAAAGGGAGATAAAATTTAAAAATATAAATGTGTATTAAAATGAGATGTCCTTTTATAATGCCTGGCTCTTTATGAGAGTGAAAACATGAGTTGTCAGTAGTAGATATATATTGTCTTCTTCTTTCTGTATATTTTGAAAATAGTATTCTTTGGTCTGGTGTTTAAAAGTGTTGACATTGTTAGTAGATTTTAATTCAGATGATAGGTTANTATTTCCATAATGGTCCCTTAAGTGGTGATTTTTAATTGAAAAAAAGGGAGATAAAATTTAAAAATATAAATGTGTATTAAAATGAGATGTCCTTTTAGAATGCCTGGCTCTTTATGAGAGTGAAAACATGAGTTGTCAGTAGTAGATATATATTGTCTTCTTCTTTCTGTATATTTTGAAAATAGTATTCTTTGGTCTGGTGTTTAAAAGTGTTGACATTGTTAGTAGATTTTAATTCAGATGATAGGTTATTCCATATTTTTGGCCTTAGGTAAGATAGGCATTTTTGGCCTGTGTTGCTTTTACGAGATGGGATATGTAATTTAAACTTTGACCTTCGTGTAACACAACTCTGGTTGACTGGAATATTTTATCATAATAAACTGGAGCAGTTCCTTTAAAAAATTTCAATATCTTTACACTAATATTTTTATTTACTCTGTGCTGGGTGCAACTTGCTCTCCAGCCAGAATTTATCGCAATTTATCAGATAAACTGAGATAGCAACTGACATAAAAATAATAAAAGTTTCCATCAAACAAATGCAAACCACCGCATTACTCAGCCTACTCGTTGAGTAATGCAAGAAATACAGGAGTTCAAACGGGTTTAGTTGACACTAGAACTTCAGAAAATACCTGTTACTTAGGGACAAAATTACATAACAGTAATAACTGTAATACTGAATTATAGGTAGACAATAATAATACTTTAACAATTAGCTCTGCCAGAGTAAAGAATTTATCAAGTTTCGTGCAAAAGCAATCGGCCCTCGTCTTGGCAGAGTTAAAACACCAATTAGATGCAATCTAAAATTTGTGCTACTAACAACTATTTTCAAATTCATCTATAAGAACAGAAGGTGCTTGGCAGGTACTTACTACAATGCATTCGAGAGCCTCTGAAATGTAGATGTTTACAAAATGGAGCAAAATAAAAGCCATCATTTCTTGTCATCCCAACTTCGGTACACCTTATTTGCTTCAAAGACGACAATTTCCGATCAATGCCAAAACAAGGGAGGGGTCTCTCACCCATGAGGAGGCGATTGTGCTAACGTTCACTCACGCTGACAAAAACAAACAGAAAAAAACAACAACGGTGGAAACCATGTCACCTTGCTACACTTTCCTTCCAGTGTAACCCCTGCCCCAACCCCAAAAGAGGGCTTCTGTATTAAAAAAGAAATACAATATACTTCTTTCATGACAGCAGGCCTCAACGCCTCCACCAAACAGGTTGAACTTTTTTAATCGGGTAAAAAATCTTGATCAGAAAAAGGTGTGGGGAAACATATTCAGGATTAAAAAGCTTATTTTATCAAGTACCTTATCGTTCGCCCACAGCACAAGTTCTATACCCACTATCAAGTTTTGACTCACCTTTTTATTCAACTGTTCTGGTGGCGGCTCAACATCTTCAGAGTCTGATAACCCGTCATCAGTTAAGCTAATTTCTAGTGTATCCGAACATCCAAAAGTCAAGTATGTTGACGGAGAATAATTTCTATTAGAATTACTCTGAAAGGGGGGACTTGGAAGATTAGTAGGTTCTGTATTGTCCTCCTTACAGCCGGATTTATTGCAATCAGTCCTTGTATGCTTGCAAATGGATGAATAAGACCCGTTTCCTTCGTTTAAATACGACCTTTGATACTCCAGAACATCTTTGTCCATATCAAAGTTTGAGTATTTGCACTGGGAGTATTCTTCCGTTTCTTGTACCAAAGGTGGTGATGCTGGTGAAATGACTAAAACAGGCCTGCAATCAATATCATTTTTATTTGTAACTTCCCTAGCTTCCCAAGGCCTTTTACTTAGTACAGAACACTTCTGTGAAACTCGCTTGTACGTATTGTTATTAGAACTGTTGTCGGTATTTGAATTCATCGTAACTGATGAGCACGAATTCACCACACTATCTTGATCTGCATTTAGTGAACATTCCTGGTCAGAGTTAGCGGTGAAAAAATTCTGTTCTGAACTTTGTTTGCGACCTGAAAACTGTATGGAAGAATTCTCAGTACTTTGACTTGCGAGGTTCTTGGATACATCAAAATTTGATGGTAGCCGTAAACTCTCGTTGACACTTTGTGAAAAGAAATGATCTTTTAATGAGATATTCTGTAATCTTTCAAACGTACTCGTAAACCGTGCACTATCATTGTTTTCATTCACAAAGCTATTTGTTTGTCTGCTTTGTAAGGTTACTTTGTTATCCAAGGCCACTGTCCCTGAGTTTCTATCAGCAGCATTTACACGTGAAAAATCCGTTGTGATATTAAAATTGTCGTGTGTCGAGTCCAAATTAAGTCTGTGATCCAAAGAACGATTGTCAGAACAAGACATGGTCTCAATACCTACTTGAAATTTAAGCTTTCTCCTAACTTCAGGCAGCTGACTTCCTTTGTTAGTGCTTGAAGTGGATTTGTTAATGTCACTGTAAATCTGTTGCTTTAAAAGTGTCTCGGGGCAAAGTATTGTTATGTCTTCCACAGCCTTATTGATGTCAGTACTTAGCGTAGAAACTTCTGGGAAACCGGACCATGAAAATAATTGTTTCTCTTTTAAATCCTTATTTCTCGTTATTGTAGCTCGTATTTCTTTGGGAATTAAAAGATCCTTGTCCCAACTGGTTTCAACCGCAAATGCTTTTGAAAATTCAACCATGTGATCAAATGTATTGCCCGGTGACTTTCCAAGCACTCTTTGAGGAAAGTTTACGCTTTCAAGACGACATTGAGGTAAACCTCCATTGAACAGTGCGTTGTACGACATTAACAGTTTGGGAAATTTTCCTCACCGTTCAGTTGTGTGAAGGCAACGAGTCGTGTTTCAAAAATTTACTTAAATAACGAGCACGACGAAGCAACGCTAGATACAACTGCTCACTGCATAACAACCATTTTATTATTATTATTAACTTGAGTAAAAATCATCCGGAAACACTCTCAACAAAGATAAGAACATGTATACTCGATCAATAATCATGGTGGCTGTTTTGAAACGTAACCGAAGCTAAACCAAAGTGACAGTCTCTTGCAATATCAATGGATGAAAAGGATTGTAAAAATAAATGTTTATTTAGCGTTTCGCCGGTGAATTACTTGTACCCCCTTTCTCATTAAAGTTAAAAAGGCTAACAGCAACACCTTTCCCTTGCAGTATTTTTTTCAAATTGGGACCACCTGGATTTAGAAATCTTAAAATATGCATGTTATCAGTGGTGGTGTATCTTTCCAGCTTTACAGATCAACTATACCAAAAGTCTAGACTGGAAATGTAGAGCATTAAAAGATAATACAACATCTCACTCTCCAGCTCGGGTTGAAAGAGAAGTTTCATTAGATTTTCATGCTGAATTGGTTACTCTGGTGGAGCCCACGTCAGTATTTGTGGGGGTTCCGTTTCATGTTTATCTAAAAATGTGATTCGGATTTTCGGTGTAGAATGGCCATGTTAGATCTAGCGTTACACCCCCACTTCAGCAGGATGAAAAAAAGTTTGACGAATTACACCCCTCCCCTAAACCTGGCCATAAATAGCAAGGTCTGACTAACTAGCCAATAAGAACAAACCAGAGCGGGTGAAAATGTATAGGCTAAAAGCATTACCAAATTCTTCAACTCAATAAAACCCCAAACATATTCATATAAAAAGCTTATAATTTTATAAGAATACTACCACCTGTAAGAGATTTGTCTACTTGCGAGAGTTCTACACTTTTTATATGCATTGAACCTCAAATATTCATCCGTGTTCTTAAGAACTTTCTGGGTTGTGAAAATATTCGGTATTTTAACAGCCCATTTCACCCGCTTTCACTCAAGAACACACAACGGCCAAAGGTATTAGAGAAGCCAGAAATGAAAACTTCAACAGCTTCCACGTGGACCATTAGAAGGACATAGTTTTTGTAGTGTTTCTTAGAAAATACTTTTGATCAGGCCTGAAATACACTATCTATTATTCTGCAGCTTCCGTCCTTTAGCGTTCTCCAAGCCCCCTTGGTTTAATGCCTTTGGCAAAGAACAATGTGGGTAATTCCATGCGTAGTGGACCCGTTGTATCACCAGTGGATGCCAACGAGTCTTGGGCTGCTGTGGACTTAAGCTAAGCCTGGGTCTGTACATCAGGCAGTATAACGTGGGAAAACAGTGAGGTCTTATCAACCCATGGTGGGAAATTAACGAGTATGACAACTACACAATCACAACCAATCGACGAAGATAAATTGTTTTATCCTCAGCTCATTCAAAGGCGTATGGCATTGTAGGTGCAAACCGAAAGGTTGCCTGTGATTGATAACATAAAAATGAAGGTTCGAAAACCTCCCTAATAAGCAACATAAAATGTAAGATATTTGACACTGATCTCATAGCTGTACAGGAGCACAGGAGAAATCCAGCCTCGATATCACTATCACCATTCTTCAGAGCACAGATTAGCCCTGGTATTACACTTCAGCAACCAACGAAGCTACGGTGGAGTTGGAGTATGAGTAAAGGAAAACCTGATTAATTTTGCCTCTCAGATCACTAAAGTTAGTGACAGGGTCATAAAAATGACACCCCAATATAATCCACAAATAACAGTAGTATGTGCCTATCCTCCAACAGGAAGTGCAGATGTAGGATTGAATGGCATGCTCTACAATCAGTTTAATGATGCTATATCTAATACTCCAAACCACAACTTTCTCGTTATTCTTGGAGACCTTAATGCATACATTGAAGGGAGTCGCATGAAAGCTCTCCATAACCTGTTGTAAGACGTACATTTCATCTTGACATAACTGACAATGGGGAAAGACTAGATGGCTTATGTGTCGAGGATAAACTTTAGACAGCATTCAATCGACAGTCACACAAAACAGGGCACTCCTAGACATGGAAACACTAAAATGGTGTCAAAAAAGCAAAACTCCACCACATCGTCATGCGGTGAAAATGGAAAAACTCTTTTTAAAGCTGTAGAGCCTACTACACAACAGAAATAGATCGAGACAACAGGCTAGTAAGTGCACATTCAAATTCAGCCTGAGAGTACCTCAACAAAAGAAAACAAATGTTGCGAGGAACTTTCACGCTTCAGCACATTCTGTTGAGTTACAAGTGCAATAAAATGTTGAAATCAAAAATTAATTCAGTCTACCCGGTAATGATTTCAAGAGCCATTACAAGCAAGATACAACATCAGTGATGAATGGATAAGTGAAGGAAACGAAGCCCTGTGCGCCAAGAGACGAAAATGAAGGGATAGATAAAGAAACCACAGAAACGGAGAAAATCGTCTTGTATGGAGAAATGTAGCAATAGCGTCACATGAGTACTTCCAAGATGACCCAAAAATGTACCTTGAATGGATGTGTGCGCAAGTATAAGTAACAGCTAGGCTTAATAAAACAAGTGAGCCAGTCTGTTGTTGGTCAACGGAAATGTGATCAATTTATGGATAATGTGACCCTCCTCCCAAATAACACGGTAATGCAGATTTAAAACGTTTTTATCCCTTCTTATATCCGGAGGTTCGATTCCACTGAGAGCTTGAAGAATATCAGTTGGTGTAGATTTAATACAACCACTCACAAGTCTCAGTCACTTCGAACGTCAGTCAAACAGATATCATAAGGACAACANTCAAAAACAGCCATACGAAAATAGAAATTCGGTAACATATCCGACACAAGAAAGAGCAAGAGAGTCACAACAGGAGACCTGACGCGTAAAGTAGTATAGACATGTATAAGAGACAGGGGCAGGATGGAGGGGGGCAGGCTGGGGGGGGGCAGGATGGAGGGATGGATGGTAAGATGGAGGGATGGAGGGATGGTAAAATGGAGGGATGGAGGGATGGTAAGATGGAGGGATGGTAAGATGGAGGGATGGTAAGATGGAGGGATGGTAAGATGGAGGGATGGGTGGAGGGCAGGATGGAGAGGTGGATGGAAGGATGGATAGAGGAATGGATGGATAGAGGAATGGATGGAGGAATGGATGGAGGAATGGATGGATGGATGGTTGACCTCAAACTGTACTCTGAGAATGACAATTAATTAGAGGGCCTTTTGAACAGAGTAGAGGTATTTCAGTGGTGAGATTAAAACTCCATTTTGTTTAGACAAATATGCCAAAGCATCCTTCAACAAAAGGGGAAAACTGACAAAACGTCATGAGTAAAGCTAGACATTACAACGATTATTCAAGAACTCGATCAAGAAGTCACATATAAATATTTAGGCATGGAGAAAGGCAATTGTATCAAACACGCAACGATGAAAGAAAAGGTCAGGAAAGAATTCTATCAAAGAATGATGATCCTGAAAAGTGAACTGAATTCACCCAAAAAAATCACTGCCATGAACAATTTGACAACCTCAGTGGCAATATATAGTTTTAATTGGCATATGAAAGAAATCAGAAAAATGAATGTCAAGACAAAAAAGATAATGACAACGCACAGAATAAATCATCCTAAAGCAGATGTTTAAAGGACATTTCTAGCATGATAGGAAGGTAGAAGTTGGCTGATTCAATTACAATGTACTTACAAAACAAGCACGATAGTTTTAGAATTGTACCTGAAAGAAACACAAGTCAAGCTATTGAATCAAGTATACAAACATGAACGCGACAAGAAGTTATATTCGATCAAAAAGGAAACTAAGTTTTAAAAAAAATAGGATTACAAATGGAGAGTACTGAAAATGAAAAAGCCACGAATAAAGTAAAATTTCTAAAAGAAACGGTAAAGAAACAGATTAAGATAAGCATGAAAGAAAGATGGAAAGCGAAACCTCTATATGGACAGTACCAAGAGAGAGTTGACGGAGCAGATGTTGACAAAGAATTGACACATAAATGGTTGCAAAGCTCAGGATTGAAAGCGAAGGCTGTATATTTGGTGATACCTGCACAGGATCAAAGTTGAGCAGCACGATACTATCAGAATTATCAAAAATGGAACTGACCGGAAATGTAAACTATACCATGAATTTGACGAAAACGTGGAGCACATTATATCTGGCTGTCCTGCCTTAGCAAGAAAGGAATATTTAGAAAGCCATGACGGGGCACTTAGAATATTTGTAAATACTACCAGGTTGATGTCACTAACAAATGGTATGAACATAAACCAAACCAAGTTGTTGAAGGAAATGATGTTACAGTATTGTGAGATATCCATATTAACATAGACAAAGAAATTAAAGCCAACAGGCTGGATATCGTAACCAAAGATTAATCAAAGAGCTTATGTATTTTAATTGATATGACTATACCATCTGAAAGAAATGTTGCGGCAAAACGGATCGAGAAGATTGGAGAATACAAAAATCTCTAAATATAAATCAGCAAAATGTGAAACACTAAAACGACTGTCATTCCAGTTGTAATAGGAGCCCTTCGGCTTAATAGAAAAGGAATAAATCGGTATGTTGAACAAATACCTGATAATATTAGAATGGAGGAACTGCAGAAATCTGTGCCTCCTGGAACTGCACATTTAGCAAGAAAACTCTTTCCATGACTTAGCCTCAGAATCATTGTTTGATCCCCGCATATTCAAAAGACTGAAGTACACAAACGTTGTAAATCATGTTTCATCATCATCATCATCATCATCATCTTAATAATAATAATAATAATAATAATAATAATAATAATGATAATAATAATGGGGAGACGGAAACTGCCCAGACCAGCAGGTCGCTTGGCAATTCCTCAGGGAGCAGCTCCCCTGTCCTAGTCGAGCTGGGTAAATCTGGCGAGAACAGTGGGAAAAGTTGAACTTGCCTTACTTGGCCGGCTAAAATTAGTACTGCCTAGTACTGCTGGAAAGGAACATTGACCTCCCTCCCCTGTGTAGTCAAATTGCCCTCATAATCACACCAGGCACTGATTATTACTGTCAGCAAGTGGCGTAGCGTCGGAAGACGTATGACCTCTGATCTTAATTGATTGGTGGGGACACGAACTAGTTTGGCCTGGTAATTATGAATGAGCTAGATCAAACATTCCCGCTCAAAAAGCAGACTTGCCAGTCAGTTGCTTGACCTTAACCAGTCGTGCATGTCCCGAAAGGGCTGACACATCATGCATTTCTGTTTAACGGGCGGGAGTAGTGGGGGAGCATGATATCTTGGTGTCGTGAGCGTGGATCTCAAGTTCTAAAGGGCTGAGTTCGCACTTGTTACTTAGTCCTGGGGTCCTGGGTGAAGCCTCGCTAGGGAGACCATTTTAAGCAGAATGGGTCACCCTAAACTGGGAAAACTAACCAGGTCCCACCTGCAAGGTCATGTGTTGTTTTTTTATTAACATCAATTTATCACACACTTCGGTGTGATGCATGCATCCAGCTTACCCTTATCGGGCTGGTCGGATGGGTTTGCTTGGGTTTCTACCCCTGATTCCCCCCATGGACTCGTATTGCTCCACCACTCAATAATAATAATAATAATCTTCCATGGTATGAAGTCAAAATGGACCCAGTTCTGGAGTTTTGACGTGGACGAATGAGGTTTCGCTTTGCCTCAACTACCTGTTAACCCTGGGTTGGTGGACCTCATTTGCCTTGGTTGGCAGTCCATCTATGAGAAGGTAAAACTCTAATTTCAAACCCTGAGGTGGTGTCTCGTAAAATATACTGGTGCTTGTACAACCTACAATTTACCTCTTGGCAGTAAGACCAAAATACAACAACACAAAGAAATGCAAATCAGATCAAAGCCACACGACATTGCTCGTCGCGTGGGTGAACATGGAGTTTGTTTCTTTGGGGGTGCTAAACCACGCTGAGGTCGAAAAATGTACTACTGAACTTGCAACCTCTCTAAAACAAAACCTGAATGGTCACCAGGCCCAGGATAACCCAACGCCTAGCCTTGCGGATCCAACATCAATATGTGATAAAAAACAAAATAAAACTAGAATTAAATGGAGCAGAGAGGGTTAAGAAAAGTTATGTGTGCCTTGCATATGTCTTCAGAGAAATCAGCTGGAAACCATCCTGATAATACTTTTAATATTTGACGAAATCGAAAAAAGGGTATCAGAGGTAATTTGTACGGTAACAAGTCGGAGAATTTTCGCAGAGATACTATGAGGAATGACCGCCTCATAAACACAGAATTAAAAACTGATAACAGTATCCCTACAACAGAGTTTGAAAAATTGAGCAAGTATAAAGGTCCAGAAATTGAGGTAACCAAGGTGTGGCATATGAAAACAATAACAGTTCCAGTCTTCGTTATAGGATTACTAACGATCAAGAAAGGAACATAAAAGTTTATTGAGAAAATACCAGGCAATTTATCTTGAGTGAAATCCAAAGCCTTGTGCTTAATGGCACTAGACATATTCTTATTTGACGCACTCTCTATTTCAGACTTTTATTTTAGACAAACTTCACTTTATACTTAAGAGCCAAAGGTATACTATAAAAGGTTTAGTTTCCTAGTTCAATGGGAATGACTGGGCACTAAAATGTTTTCAAACACGAATGGATAGTAAAGAAAATAGAACAGCAATAACAATAACAAGCAATAATAATAATAACACTTCTATGAAAGTATTGTACATAGAAGCTACTGATAAATTATAAAATATCTAGAATAAACCGTAAAAGAGGTTAATTAATTATGAAGATGGTATTAGAACGGTAAAAAATTGCTTGGTGCGGTGTGACAAAAACCAAGATTTTTAGTTTGTTTCACACTTTTATGTAAAATGTGCCCTAGCGACTTGGCCTAGAAACAATATGGATTCAATTTGTTATGTTGCTGTTTTGGCCTGATTCGCTTTTGTTTAAAGAATTTTAGTGAATTTCTTTGATGAAAGGTTGTGAATAACATGCATGACAATATATTTGGAAAAAATATTAGTTTTCATTCAAATTGCCATAAAATTTTCCCGCGTATTGGATTCAATAATTATATAATCGGCACAAGAAAGAACTATTCACCAAACTCACTTAATTGTTTGCTTTGCAATATTTCCTCGAAGCCTTAGCACTTGAAATCCTTTAAGTAAAACCAAGCATTGACTCGGCAACGTGTACTAAAATACATCGCAAAAGTCCCGTTGTAGACACAGTTAGCACGCTATATGTGACCTATATGTGACCTATGGTGTTTCATGGGTTTTTCCGACTCAATTCTGCAATGGGTGCTATTCTAGCACCCAAAGTTCTTACCGAGCTCCATTGTATGTTGGTATTCTGCAATACTCCTTTCCGAAACACTCCCCAGACCCACCCCCACCCCCATTCCCTGCCGCGAGCATCAAGTCGTGAGCCACTCCTTGCTTTCTGGGTCACAAAAAGCACGTATGTCATTACAAATTAAAACTCGTTACGTTTTCACCATATGGCTATCCGATCAAATCTGAATGGAAAAGGAAACAACACGCGACCGAAGACAATAAACACGATTAAACGAAGCCCTAATTATACCTTCTTGTTTACAAATAAAAGAAAGAAGAAATCAAATAAAAATATTTTTATTTTATTCATGTCTCCAATTATTTCAATTTTTGTTTAATTAGCATGAAATAAATAAATAAAGACTTGTAATACGTTCTCATCTACCGAAAAAATACAAAGTTAAGTGGAATAGTAATCATATTTAACTGTAAAACATGGCTGTTATCTGGCTTGTTACTAAACTACTAGTTCTCAAATGCAGGAACTCGTTTACATTGATCCATTGTCTCGTGATTCCCTTTAATTTGCAACAAAACGATGTAGGCTATGCCACAGAATCAGCTCCGATCTCATTATTCTTAACAAGATTTATCACATACATCATAGCTTTGTTGCTAACGCTCTTGTATTTATGAATTGAATACGAAAACACTTGAGGTAATACCGTGAACCTTACAAAACTTAATTGCTTTAAAACCTATTAAAAAGTCTTCCATCACTTCAGCACTAGATGTGGTTAAGCAATCCCGATTATTAATAACTTTTCTTTGTCAATTGCAGGAGAATTGACATGCATATTAAATGCTTAAACATCCCATCAATCAAACTTGTGCCAACAATGTATTGTCAAACTCTGCATTCTGCTTACGGGTACGGTTTGAAATGAAGCCGATTTAGAAATAGCGGTTGGAATGGGGGTCGCTGTGGTGACGCGAGACACAGATATTCAGACCAAACTCCGGTGAAGTAGCACAATACACGTAAGCTCCTCACAGGGTCCCAATTTTTTGACAGTCGTTCAACTACAGTGCTAAACGAAGCGAGGTGTAACTTTTGAGTATCCCTTTCATAAAAAGCAAGATAAAGAAAAAAGTAATACGTTAAAAAGATAGGGGAAATGGCAAAGGTAAAAAATAAATAGGATGGAAGAAAAGGAATAAAACTACATCAATAGTTACTTATTTATTAGTTTTGTCTCCTGCACAATCCAGCACATTTGAAGTGGTAAAGCCAGTAAAACTTATGACAGTTGCATCAAAGAATTCGGAAACACGCCATAATGCCCCGTTCAAATTCAAAAACTGCCTTACTAAAATTTAAATTCTGACAAAGTTCTGTCATGAAAATTGGCAAAAGTGTCACAACATGAACCAATAAGACGCAAACAACAAAAACAGTAAAAACTTCAAATCCTTTTGTAAAACGTGTGAAAAGTGAGAGATCGTAAACGTCGTCCCTATTGAATTCACCATTGTTTTGGATCATGTACGAGCTAGTAGATTTCCGCCGCGTTTAAAACACAATTTAGTCCTCAACAGTTACAAAAATGTGTCTCACGTTATGTATCACAGACAAGTTTATAATATATAATAATCAAAATAGAAGACTCGATCCTGTGCAAGGTGCGGTATTATAAGGACGAGCATCACACATACTGTTGTGAAATGCAGGAAATTTTGGCAAAAAGTACTGTTTCCCAAAACTCACGCCTGAAACAAAGCACTTCAGTTGATAGGATCAAGTAGCACGACCACAGCCCAAACAGTAAATTTAAAACGGTGACCTTCTATTACGCGATTTAAACATGCATTAGAACATTTAATAAACAAAAAAAAAGAATTTATTCCCATCTCCAGGAGATAACTGTGATAATCTAAAAGAAGACTTTATTTTGAAGAATAACGTGATACAGTTGAATACCGGGCTAAAGAGTACTAGTTTAATGGTGCCCGAGGTGTGGTATAATTTCTTAAACCACAAACAAATACGTTTATAATATACAGCAATGATCTTGATCCCTACACGTGTAGGATTATACATACTCACAAACAAAGAAAGGATACAATAGCGCTACAACCAAATTAGAAAAAACAGGCCCCACACCGAAATCATTATTATCGCTTCAACAGTACTACTGCTACCACTACTACTACTACTACTACCACCACCACTACTACTACTACTACTACTACTACTACTACTACTACTACTACTAATACTACTAATACTACTAATACTACTAACTACTACTGCTGCTGCTACTACCACTACTACTACTTCCACCTCTGATACTACTACTACTGATACTACTACTACTACTACTACTACTACTACTACTACTACTACTGTTAAAAACAGTATTATAATAATAGTAATAGTAATAACAGTAATTTTTGTAATAGAAATAGTAATACTAACAGTAATAGTAACAGTAATAGTAATAGTAATAGTATTAGTAACAGCAATAGTAATAGTAATAGAAATAATAATTGCATTTGGTGCATTAGGTAAGACTATAAAGAGGCACTGCAAGAGTTATTGTGAAAATACCAGGACGTTCCTATTTCAAAGAACCACAGAAAGTCCCATCAATGAGAACAGCACAAATTTGAAAGAAAACCTTACAAGATGAACCTCCTATAGCCAATTTGTCATCTTTGGCAACTGTTTTATTAATGAGACTGTTATTTGAGTAAAATTTCCTAAATAATAGGAAAAGTAACAGTAACAACAATAATAATTACAATTGTTTAAAACCTTTCATTTTCTTTTTCAACTGCTACAAAAAAATGCCGAAACTCGCAGTTACTGATAGTTTGCATTGCCTGGCTTAAATACAAAAAGTAAATATTGTTAATAAAAATATTGCTTTATAATGATAAAATTAAAGTGTAAGAAGATAACAATTGTTCAGGAACAGTAATAACAAAAATTTATAGTTTCAAACAGTGTACATTTTAAGTAGCAGATTTTATACATCCTCATTTTTACGACATTATGGCACCTTTGTGGATTTGGCGGGAGAAAGATTGAACACAGGGGTAGAAGTATGAGAAATATGTACTAGGTACTGCATCCAGGATGTCCTGATGATAGATTATATAAAGCGACCAGCTAAGCGCGACTAATCTTTCATGGCGGGTGATTCTGAGCTAAGGACGTGTGTTAATGATAGTGACCAGTAACTAATTATTGCAACCCGACAGGTAGACGTTGATTTAAAACCTGTTTCGAGTGTCCAGGATGTTGAAAGTGGGAAATGGTGAAGACAGATGGGCAGTGGCGATGAGAAAATGCTGCATAGGAGGTTTTATGTCTAGTAAATTAAAATATTATGCTATAACCAGATAACAACTATAGCTTTGGCAAATTAATCCAATGTTCAAGAGGTAACAGAAACACTAATCCTTGCAGCATAAGAACTGGCAATAAGAACTAACGTTATCAAAAAAACAATGAACAGATCTCAGCTAGAGAGTAACTGTAGTGTGTGTAACAAACTTGATGAAACCATGAATCGTCTGGTGCATGTAGTTAACTCAGTACAAAGGGATTAAAAAAGGTAACAAGACTAGGGGGGAAAAGAGATAATCGTGGGAGTTAATAGAAAATATGAGCTGTAAGTGTATGAGAAATGCTTCAAACACAAGCCGCAGGGGAAAAAAAAGATGATGACTCAAGAGAAGCAAGAAAATGAACCGTTAGATGGTTAAAGACCCACACCAAAGCTGGTCCTCTAGCAGGGGAAAATAAAAAAAATTGTGCACTGTAAATTACGGAAGTCAAAAAAGTGTGTGACCTTGCAAATTTCATGTAAACAGTTTTACAGTAAGTAATGGCTGAAATTTGCAACAGGAAGGTCAAATTGACAAAAACATTCAAATACAATGTACAAAAGATAAGACACAGATCGATAGACAGGATGTTACCATGATCCCAACGAGAAACCTACATGTTTATCAACTTCCAGCAAGCAATAATACATCACTTAAGACCAATCAAAATCTAAATAAATCCAGTTACCTGGAAATCAAATGTAATTAGCTGTGGGACTTGGCAACAATTACATACTTATTTTTGCAGACTTAATGGTAGAATCTTTATATGTACTAGAAATAATGGCAACCAAATTTCCTAGAAATACAAAGCTTTACTCATGAGTACAAATCAGATTTTGAGTAAAATCGTAAACATATCAAATGAAATTTAATACCTCAAGATCGTTAAGCCTAAAGACCATGTGAAATTTTATATAATGAGACACAGCTACGGCTTCTACTTCTGTTGTTACTACTACTGCTACTACTACTACTGCTACTACTACTACTACTACTACTACTACTACTACTACTACTACTACTACTACTACTACTACTACTACGTCTACTACTACTACTACCACTACTACTATTAATAATAATAACAATAATAAAATTAAAAATATTAATGATGATGATAATAATGACAATAAAAACATTCATAACCATTATCATAATCATCATAATCTTAATAATAATCTCAATCAAAGACCTGATTTCATACAAAAGGAATCGTTGGTTTCCAAGTTTTGATGACCAAATCTAAATGACTATGAGAAAAAAACTCCTTAAATGAAACATATTAACAAAACAAGTTTTACATTAAACTGGTAGTATTGTATCTTCATGAAATGAAGATAATGTGACAAAAAAGGTGACTGAGCCAAAATTTATCAATAAGCAAACAACATGACAACCGAGAAACAAAGAATCACAGTAAAATATTTCGTAATCTTTTCGCAAATTGGTGGAGAAAGCGATGTCATTTTCCTTGGTGGATCCAGCAATAACAATCTATAAAGCATTTCGTCCTCAAACAGCTGTTGCCCGACTCGGTTAGAAAAGCACTGAGGGTTGCTTACTTGGTCTTTAGCCTTTTTTTAAGATTGAAGTAAACTACTTGTAACTTAAGGTGAAAAACAATACAGATTGAGAGACTTTGCAGATAAGTGAAAAATTTCGAAGTCATAGGCATACACACTGGTTCCAAATCTACAAATCCTCTTTATCTGTATTAGTTTTCCTAAAGGTGGATGGGTAAACAGTCAATGCCATTCTTAAAAGTTTATTCAGTTAAGTATGAAGACGCCGGAGTACTAGAAGAATAAAGCAGCTGACACTTCTGGCTGTAACAAGTGGTGGAATAAAACTCCTGTTCATTGCACATTAGATGTTAAAGAGGATCTTACTAAACCATATGTAAACTGTAGTTGAGGTTCTGGGAAAGGGCGAAAAGGTAGCAAACGGCTATTTGTCCAGAGTTACTTGATTGTGCCAATTCTACAATTTCAGTCACAGGTCGTGTTGACCTTCATAGACTTACGGGAGGGTTTTGAGTGTACATTGAAAGTCCTTGGAGTAAATTATGAAGTTTGGTGGCATGGCAAAGAAATTAATGAAGGGCATTAAAGCTGATGTATAGCAACCCTACTTGAAAAGTCAATAAAGCTTCACGAACGATTTGAATGTTTGTGTGTCGGAAATGAGCCTGGGTTATATTCCTTCCCCGTCCCTCTTTTCCGTATGTGTGGACTTCGAAATGAGAAAAGCTCCGGCTGACGACAGCTGTCGCCTATCTTAGGGGAAAGACACAAGTCCCACTGACTTCCTCTTTGCAGATGACATAGCTTTGTTAGCCTGTGATAGTTATTCTTGCCAGTATATGGCAAGCCGATTCTGAAACCCAAGTACCAAAGGTACGTTCAACATCGACGAAGAAAAGAGCAAAGTCATATACCTCAAATCTGTCGGGGCAACACCTGTAACATCAAACGACGGCGTGCCTGGAACTGTGGATAGATTTCCATACTTGATAAAGTGAATGTGAAAGCCAATTATGAAATTTAAACGGACGTCAATAATCGACTTAGAAGGGCAAGTGTACCTTTTCGATTAATGTTCCATAACTGCAAATTAAATCAGCCTTAAAGTCAAAATCCAGTCATAATTTATCTTGCTATCGTTATCCCAACCGCACTGTATGCAAGTGAAAGTGGTAAAACTACAAAGAAGATTGCAAGGATCTTTGGTACATTCCATTAATGAAATCTAATGAGGATTGTTGGTGTGACATGGAGGGATAGGATAACGAATGAGATTATTCCGAGACGACCAGGTCAAACAGAAATAAATACGATAGCAACAAAAAAGAGATCACAACTAATTTGATATCCACTCTGACCACTGTCTAGAAGACCAGCACGTCATGCACTACTTTTTAGGCCACAAGAAGGGAAGAGAAAAGTGTGGTATGCCAGTCAAAACGTGGCAAGCAACATTTAA
Organism: Morbakka virulenta; assembly: GCA_003991215.1. NCBI lineage: Eukaryota > Metazoa > Cnidaria > Cubozoa > Carybdeida > Carukiidae > Morbakka > Morbakka virulenta. The sequence goes on from RDPX01000050.1 coordinate 2,619,662, forward strand.
TGACAATCTAGAAGCACAAGATCAACAAGCAGTAAACGTTCCGCTCCAGCCGGGGATCGAGCCCGATGGGTCCTTCCAGCTGCTCGATGTTCTTCAGAGGCCGGGGAACCTCAGGTTTAAGGTAGGTTAGCTTTCCACAACTAACTCTCACGACAACAATAAATGTTTCCACTCTTCTTACTTAGCATGTTGTTGGGCGTTGAATGCGTTTTAAAACCATCGATCATCTGGGGGATATTGTGCCACTTTGAAATAACAAATGCTGCCCAAATATTTTATGCGACTTGCTTTTCTTTGTGTGTAAGTAAAACGTGTGGAAACCTTGGCAATGGCCACGGGCACGTAATTATGATGACCTGGTGATGAATACCATTATCTGGTTAAGACAATAAAACCTTACAAACAATGCCAGCTTATCATAACATATCAAATTCACATAATTCTAGATACTATCATCGCTTAACAATAATTTGAATATCCAAACAAAAATCTTCCTTATTCGTAGACCGTATATAATTCATGAGATACTGCGGAAAATGCGATTATACAGCTCCTTTTAAAAATGCAAAACAGAAAAGACAAGAAAGAAACCTATACATTCATATGTAAACATGATCGGAAAACATCTGCAAATAAAATTCAAATAAAAACAACTGAGAAGTGTAAAGAGTGATTCAGGTGACTATATGTCTAACATCATTGTTTATTTAGGAACAGACTGACAACTGCATCGAGGATAGTAGCCTTTATCACATAAAGATTATTTACATTGTTAATTAAATGTTTGTATGATGCCAGCAGTGTCTGCAAAACGTGTTCTGTGAATCAGTAGTTGTAAATTTTCAGGGAGGCGGATAAAAACATGGGATACACGGGGTATCATTTTTAAGTCCACTGCCACTACAAACATCACCTTAAAAACAACCATCACATTATCATCATCATCATCATTTTCATGAACAGTAAATAGGTGACACCCTGCTACAAACCAGAAAAGGCCACAGAGCTGAGGTCAAGGGTCATAGATAAAGAATCAAATATCTTATACCCAACCATTACAAAACATGATTTTTTCAATACCCTGTACTAAATCAACAACATACTCCTTCTTTGTTCTTCAATAAAAGAGTAGTTTTCCAGTATGGTTCCAATAAACAACAATAAATTTTATTGCTCTGATAAATTAGTAAATTTAATCACAAAACTTTTATAAGGCAGTGTATACAACTTCAATAGCACCCAAAACTTCAGATTAGCACATGTTTAATCAGCAATAACACAACACCAGAAAGGAGTTATTTATTACCTGGTTAGAGTACTTCAAGTTTTATAACACAAAACAATGTGTCTACATGTTCAGTATACGGATTTGACTGTGTCCGCGTAATAAATTTCATTCCTGATATTCACTGGTTCCTATTGACAAAGTTTTTATGTGGTACGACGATCAACCAATCACAATGGCATGGCTTCCGTATATCAGAGTTACTACTGGTGGAACCGTGGTTTTCACATGCGCAACACCATGTCTGATGTGCAAGACTAGGGTTCTCAAAATATTTATTTCCAGTTACTCCAAGAGAGAAACTTAAGAAATTTTTTTGTTAATCATGGATGGACTTTGAAAGACCTTTTTAATTGTTTTCAAACACTTCAATATGAAATATTATACCAGTCACCAACTATTCTCGTCTGAGCTTGAACAAAGTTTTACTTGTTTAAAAACTTTTTGAGAACCAAAGTAAAAAAAATAATTTTAACTTCAGTTTGTGATTTACAATAAACAAATATATATATATATATATATATAAAGAATATATATATTTGTATGTAATATATATTTGTTTGCTTTATCTATAAAAAATAAAGCAAACCGACCGAAAACATTTATCAGTAAAGTAATTTTCGTTTGAGCGATCCGTCTTTGGCTAGCTATCGAGCAGATAATGCCCAAGCTAAAATACCATGAACAAACACGATGGTCATTTTCTTCATACACGTCTCTGCTTAAGGTGCTACGCCGTGAGAACGGGGTATAATGTGTGGTCCTTAACAAAGTCTGTTTTTCGTTCTTTCATGGGTACACCCATACATAGTAATAATTTGAAACCAACCAGTAAAAACAACAGTTTCTTATGCGCAAGGTTTCCAGTTTCAACCTTAGCTACGTCCCTGAAAGTCCTCCTCCGAATTCTCCGTTATAAATAGCTTACTAATGAGTTTGTACATCTTCTCGAAGAAAGAATTAGGAGAGGGGAGGAAACAAAAAACGAAAAGGAAAAAATGCACAAGATACCCACCAAAAAAGAAAAGTGACCCTCTGCATGTAAGTGTTTTCAGCTTGGCTCACAGTGAAAGAAGGAGGAAAAAGCTGAAGAATACTAATCTCCACGTCAACTATCCTTCCTGTAAACACTGAAATAGACAGATGTCATTCGTCAGTGACTTTTCCTTTCCTGTGAAACCAATGTATCTCGCTTTTAACAAAAAGGGTTCTCTACGTCAAAATAAGTTCCTGCGGAAACACGATCCATCAGTTCAAATACAACTGCGGTTGAGAACAGGAACTCTAAGTTACGGATTGTCAATCTCTTATTAAACTTTTCTTCCAGTTTAATAAACTTGGCGAAAGTAACTCCTATTTCAACCGACGAAATTAAGCAATGGGGATTCAACAAAGACATCTTGAAAACTATTATTTTTCAAAATCCGAGTGCAAGTAATGTTTTTCATCAAACACAGGTCTGACAATATTACGTCGTTTATTATGCTAAAATGGCCCTCAGAATAATCCCTCAGAATAATCAATAAAACGAAGATTTCTATTGTACTGGTGTTACATTTTCCGTTTATTTACCTCTCAGGTGTCGATAACATGAGAAAAAATATCTTTCATTGATGAACTCGTCGCATATTCGAATTCTGTCGGTTGCATTTCATCGTGTTGGTTTGGAGATAAATTGTCAAACGCGATATCAGTGGCGGACACTTTGCAATTTATTGGGGGCAGAATGCCATGGGGCTCTGGGAGCGAAGTCCCACAAAATGTTTTGGTGACCACGCCCTTTAAACTCTCAGAAATCATGGGCAGCGCCCTTTTGATGAATTTTTTATTTATTGAAAATCATTAAATACAGCCCACCACACCCAGCTACATTACGATAGAAGTGTCTGTGAATCTGCATATATTTACATGTAGGCAGGAAAAAACAGAAAAGGATAGCACAATGCTGGATAATGCTGGGTATGAGGAGCTGGCAATATGCTTTAGGTTCGTCAATGATGCAGAGGAGATTGAAGAGCGTTTCTACGAACTTGTCAGGCTCAAAGAAACAGATGCTGCAACAATCGTCAACACAGGAATATTGCCAGCTTTCGAAAGAATAAACACTTCAGCCACTCTGCTTGCTGTGGGGGCAGATTGTGCTTCTGTCATAAGTGGATGCTACGAGGGAGTTGCTGCAAGGCTTGCACGGCAGTACTCTTGGCTGATTTAAATTCACTGTGCTGCTCATCGCCTAAATCTGATCGTTGTAACTTACTTCAGTAAAGTCAAAGCAGCAAAGTAGGTAATTGAAGTATACAATGCCTTACATAAGGTTTTCAACGTTGCAAAGCACAGGGAAATCTTTGAGGAATTTCAGAAGAAAAAGTATCCAAAGGAACCATTGATGGAAGCTTCTTCACTGACAGAAGTTCGATGGGCCTGCAAGTTTGAGGGAGTCAACACGATAGTGAGACGGTTAAAAGCGTTCCTGGTCAGCCTTTAAAAGATTGCAGCTTCCAGTTCAAACCAATCAGACGTAGCAGCTGGCTTGTACCATAAAATGCTGTCAAGATAGATTCACCATTTCCCTTTGTTTTCTTCATCATATCTTGGCCATCATAAATGGATTGAGTAAAGCAATGCAAGAGAGCAACATCAAATAGATTGCAATTTCAAGTGAAATGCTGGCTGTGCGACAGCTGTTGCAAGATCTAAACGTACATGACATTCTTGATGCTGCTAAGCCACAGTGCTCTTCTGTTGGAATATCAAACACTTTCAAGGATCCCATCCACATTCAAAGAGAAACTCTGGAAGATCATGTTAGCCAAATCCAGTTTTGCGAAGATCTAGAGGAGAGCTCCATTCCACTTATCCTTGAAGAGCTTGACCGACGTTTAACAACGATATTTGTCGACATTTTGGCTGCAATGGATTCACTAGATTCAAAAGAACTTTACTTGGATCGCCAAACTATGTGTCCCCTAGTTTCACGATTTGGCAATTGCCTAAACGTCGATATTAGATTGCTGAAATCAGAGTGTGAACGTGCGTTAATTGTGATAAAGGCTGGAAAGAGTATAGACATGAACTTTTACAGTAATCTAGCGCATCTTGTTAAAATATCAAATACTCTTCCTGCTGGTTCTGCAACGGTTGAACGCAGCTTTAGTGCAATAAATCGTGTACTGAGCTAGAGTCGCAATAGCATGGACTTTTCAATGGCAAGTGACTTCATGGTACTGTCGTTGAACAAAGGTCTTTTAAAATCTTTAGATTTAGATAAAGTGCTAGACCACTGGTTCCATAAGAGACTGAGTAGTTCTGCTTAATTAGAATTGCAACTTGTGTACATAAATACAGTAGACTCTTGATATTGCAAACCCAGGATTTAGCGAACATCTCGATTTTACGAACTGAAATCCATTTCCTTTTGCTTTACTCTAACGAAAGTCTTATAATTCCTTTCTATATAACGAACCTTCGGTATAGCGAATTCTCGGTATTACGAACCAAATTTTCTCTCCCACCAACCAAAGATACCTCGACATAACGAACTCAAAGCACTAGACATCAAAAGCAAATCAAAATAATGAAATATTAGAGTTCAAACTGTTTGTAAAACAATTTTTACGTCCAGAAAATGTAACTTAATGTCAGCAGTGCTGTTCTTCCCCAACAAACTTTAAAAAATTTCGAAAAAAATCAAATGTTTCGAAAAACAAGGTGCGCTTTATTATCTTTCAAATAAGCTTTTTTAGATCAATTTAGAAACTCCTATGTTAGCACGAAAGTAAAGAACATCTTTATTCTTACTTTGGTCCACTAATTGGGAAAATATACACTGTATAATTGAACGACTCTTAGATAAGATTTAATATTTGCGCAAAACTCTTGATTGTTTCCAATTTCGATTCACCGAAGTCTCGATACAACAAACTTTTTTATTTCTCTTTGAGGTTCGTTATATCGAGAGTCGACTGTAGTTGATTTGAAACGTGATTTGATCATATTCCTTTAGTTGTTGAATACTGATGCCACGATAAAAAAGCATTAATTCTCTGTGCATTTACGCTGTATAAACGAAGGGCCCGAAATGTAAACTCAAAGTTTCACTTTTCTTGAAAATTATTGGGGGCGGCCGCCCTCTTCTCAACAAATTTACCTCGGGGATCCTTCTGTTTACGGAGGTGTGTTAAGTGATTATGGTCGGAATTCAAAACGAATGTTGTTCCAGCCAGGTAAACTCGCCAGCGTCTGACAAAACACAAGGGCGAACGCTTCTTCAGTCGTTGCCGACCAATTGTTCTGTGAAGGCTGTAATGCTGTAGAGAAATATGCTACCGGGTGCAAGCAATTGTCGTTTCCAACTTGCGATAAGACTCCACCAACTGCATAATTACTGGCATCAACCTCTACAATGAACGGCTTTCCTAATGTTGGAAAGCATAAAACTGGTTTTGATGATAGTTTGTTTGAAAAGGAGGAATGCGAATTCGCAAGAATCACTCCATTGAAATGGGGCAGTCTCGCTGGTAAGCTGGTTGGAAAATTTCGGGAAAATTTAGAATAAATGATCTGTAAAAACTTGCAAGCCCGAGAAATCCTCTCAATTTCTTTCTAGTCTCTGGACGTTTGTAATTATTCATTGCTTCTGTGAATCTAGCATGTGCTTTAATTCCTTCTTGCGAAAGCTCAAAACCGATAAAATTGACTTTGTCGCTTGCAAAAATGCATTTTGAAAGTTTTAAAGATATACTCGATGCTTGTAATCTATGGAATACTTGCTCGAGATTGTAAAGGTGCTTTTGAAAATTTCCGCTAAATATGACTATGTCATCCAAAAAGCCAAAATGCGGTGGGAAGGAAGTCCAGATAAGGTAATATCCATCATCCTCTGGTAGGATGCTCCAGCATTGCATAAACCGAATGGTGTGACATTAAATTCGAATTTACCTCTTGAAACAGAAAACACTGTTTTTTCTTTGTCTTCTTCTGTTGCAGGCATCAACCAATAAGTAGAGGCAGCATCTAGAATTTTCCAGAATTTCGCTCCTTGTATTTTGTCGATCACGTCGCGAATATGCGGTAGAGGATATGTGTCCTTCTTTGTTATATCATGGAGTCCTCTGAAATCACAAACGAAACGCATAGAATCGTCCTTTTTCTTGACGAGAATAACTGGTGCGTTCCACGGTGGCGAAGATGGTCGAATAATACCATTATCAAGTATCTATTGTACTTGGTTACTAACGTCTTCATCCCATGCATGAGGAATGCGATATGGTTTCCTGTGAACTGGCTGTGCATTATTCGTAATTATTCGATGCGTCATATTGCGTACAGGTGTTGGTTTCTTTGGATCAGCGAAGCGAAAATGTCTCCGTACTTGAATATTAAAGTCTCTAACTGATTCTTTTCGGCGTTTGAAATATTATTTCCATGAGTTATATTCAATTGGGGGTTTGTTGAATTGTTTTTTTCCTTTGAATCAATTTTTGAAACACTTACGTTAACTTTCGTTTAATAACCAACAAATTTCCTAGAATATACTGTCACTTTCTCGTTATTGACATTTAGTGAGGTGATTTGAAAGATACCCTTTAAATCTGGAATTACTCTGCAACGCGTAGTGTATACACCCGGTATCCAATGAAAAGGTTTGGGTTCGAAGTCTGTAGTTATCAAAGAAAATTAGTTATTTCCAAGTCCAAATATTTCTCCACCTTTTCTCTTTCCTTTTCATGTACTCTCCCATTAGCGGGCACTCCAATATCAAGAAGTGTGGAATCATACTCAACACAAACAGTAAAGGTGACAAACTGTCACCCTGAAATACCCCCCTCTTTGCATCAACATCACCAAGGTCTATTCCACTTGATATCAATGAAAGCTTCCACTGATGCATACTTCTTTGCAGGAAGTTTCTCACATTTTCTGGAATCTAAAATATTTCCATAAACTCACTCATCCAGCTATGGGGGTCAAAGTGAAAAGCTTTTTCATATTTATCCATGCCATAGTCAGATTACTATATCTTTTCCTAGTCTCTAAATACACCCTTGTCAACCAACAGTTGATCTTTTGTGACACAACTTCCCCGCCTACATCTTTTTGTTCTTCTGGTAGAAGATTCTCTCTTTCTAAATAGATGCACATATCTTCTGCTATCATTCCTGTCAAGAGCTTCCACATTAATGGGAGACACGTAACAGGATGATATTTTCCAACTGAATCATATTTCCCAGGATCCTTTTCGTAAAGTGCTGTACAACCATATGTCACCCATGTAAGAAAATCATGTTCATCCTTCAATAGCTTATTTAGTCAGCATGAAATGCTCATATGAAGATTCATGATGTTTTTAATCTAATAACACCATGTTTAGGAGGGCTGTCAAACAAGACTAAAGAGTCCCCCTCCCCATGAGGAAGACTAGCCCCTACCAGATGGCAACCCAGTACTTCATGGTCTTGGAGGGAGGTAACAGGCACTACACCTTGCACAAGGGTGACCTGGAGGTAATTGTGATTAAGGTACATTCTCCCACACTGAAACTCCACAGCCAGATGCATTTTGACATTACACTCAGGAAGTTAATGATGATGTTGATTATTATTAATATTATCATTATTATTTGAATACTTATACAGGATGGTCAAACAAACATAATACATGATGCTGTTATCAACACAAGGCTGAAATACAAAATCACTATAAGATACTATAGGAAAAAAGTTCAAAAACAATAAGTAAAACAAGAGAAGGATACACCTAATAAATAAGTTAAAAAGCATACATAGGCAAAAATAGGTAGTTTAACTAAACCAAAACGTGTAAAAAGAGGCATTAGGACCAAGATTAAGGGTGGAAAGTACTAGTCTATGGGACTAAAATGTGCAGAAAAAGTAAATAAAAAAAAAACAAAATAAAAAGCCCAATCTAAAACTATATATTAAAAAATTAAAAGGCCATCATCTATTATGTTCTAAGATAAAATTATCAAATAACTGGAGGGAATTGTAGGCCAACAGTTTAGCTTTTCTTTCAAATTCAGTTCTCAGCTTTGAACTTGCTATCAGTTTTTTGCTGTTCCTAGTATTTTTACCATGTCTGGGCATTTAAAGTTCCTACTGTCAAGACATGATCTCACAGAAGTGCAGGCAGGTTTCTTGTCTGCATTGATAATGGGCTGCACTACTTTCAGATTTTTTGTCATTCACACAAACAGTACATCTTTTAAGGAAGAATTTAAATTTTTTCAGTTGTGTATCTGTTAGTCCAAGAAGGTGAAAACAACAGTGAGGTTTCACACCAGTATATTTTGGTACACTGATTTGGCAACCTTGATGTCATTTCACAGGAACATTTGGAAGCATTTTGATGTATTACATGTCTGTGGTGCTAAGGTCACAATCATTTTTAATCTAATTGATTTCATGCAGAACATCCATTCTTGAATCACCCTCGGTAAATAATGACTCAAAAGGGATGCCCAAATTTTCATCTACAATAGACAAGGGTTTTTGATAGCTTGCTCCTCATCTTTATCACAATGGAATTCTTCATACAACAATCTACCAGTTGTGGAAGAGAGCACCCAGCAATAACAAGAATTCATGATTAAATCATCTCAATATGACTGTCATACTTCTTCATGACATTTTTCAGGAAAGATGCTTGCTGGTTTTATTGCTGTTATTTTCTTCTGCAGTGTTGGTCTAAAAAGTAGTTTGTTCCAACACACAATAGAAGCATTTGTTTCTTTAGCATAGTTGCAGTGCAAGAGTTCCATTAACATTTTGAAACTTTAAGACACATGTCACATCAAAATCCAAATGGCATGCCCATGTGTACTAGGTCAGGTGGTGACTGAAAAATGCAAATGAACCCAAAACATCACCAGTTTTGGATGTATTCATCTAACTGGTACCTACTGATACCAACAAGGGCTGTTCTTCAAACTATTTATCAAAATTGTTTACTTCTCTTTTCCTCTTTTCAATATAATTATAGAACAAATAGTATAATCGGCAAAAGGCACAATCCACTTCTGTTGATAAAACAGTCATGCGAAGCAATGTTTATGGTTACCATCATTGTATTGGCAAAAGAAACTAATCCATCAGATACTATATTTTACCATATGTGTAAGCTAGAAGAAACTCTCCACAAAAATCTAGACAACATAAACTTAATCCTTACTATACCATACATTTCTTCAGGTTAGTTCCACAAAAGAAATGTAAGAAAATGGGGCAAAAGTGACAATGCCTTTACTGGAACATCTGTTGTAAAAATGCTACTTTATTGCCCAAAATATCATGGATCACCAAATAACATAATTATATTAATAGGATAAAAATACATTGAAAATAATAATGATTCTGTCCACCATAATCCACATCTGAAGGAATCGATATGTCCCATATTGTACTCTGTAATAACAACCTGAACTCTTCAGAAAAATTCAACCTTACAGCTGTACTCCATGCAGATGCAGAAGCATTAAAATGTGTCATTCATAAATTTCAAAACCATAAAACAAAGCATAGATATGGGGAGTTCACATCAATGTTGGTAGTATCCAATCAGAGGTGCAAACCAATTTCATTAATCAAATATACAAGTAGTGCAAAACCACATTAGAAATATTACAGTCTTTTATGTGAAGCAAGCAATAAGGAAGTTGTTGACAAAAAGATAGTAAGCAATAATAACTTTTTTTGGTGGAGAAATCTATTAAGAAAATTCACAGGAGGGTAATCAGCCTAAAATGTAACTGCCAAATAGAAGCAGGACTCACATCTTTAAGTTTTATAAAGATCTTGGATAGGCTTGGGCTGGACTTTTAAAATGTTCCAGCAGCAGTACTATAAATTTTCTAACATTTCTGAAAGAATTCTTCTCTTTGATTTTGCACGTTACAGCAGGTTGCAAGGCTGCTGATGACACAGATTACCATTAAAACACTGTCTATATTAATTGTGTAAAGTAATTATATTGAATGGTAGCACAAACATCTAGTTGAGTCATTTATGTCAGAAAGGCCTAATAAACTTGAGCAAAGCTATCTAAAAAATCTACTATTACATCTGACTAGCACTGATATCAATAAAAACAAATGTAACTGTTACTGGTTTTGCATCCTTAAAATGTTATCCCCCTATTTTTGATTTTATGGAAATCTTATTTAGATAGTAACTGAGACTATTCTAAAGAATAATCTACACATGCAAACTATCCCTAACTGGTGATATTCCATTTCCATTAGCCACACACGTCTGACATGTTACATGACTTAAAATGGAATAGTATGTCTAACTCTTCATTAGGAGGTTTAGAAAAACATGGAATTAACAAAGCAACAAGGTCTAACTACTGCTTTAAAAAAATTTCCCATTTATTCCCTTTTATTGCCACACTTGATATTTCACACAAAGACAATGGGTACATACAATTTTGTTCCCTGCTTATAAATTTTATTCTAATTTATGCAAAGAGTAACTAGAATATCTTTTGTACATAAAAAGATGTCTTTTCCCAGAAAGTGAAGGGTTTTTAATTCAAATCTGACAATGGATTTAACATATTTTTATGTGCTAACATTCTCCCAAAGTAGCAGCTGACAATAAAAATAAGCACTGACAAGCTGTCCAGAATACTTTGTAAACTAGCAAAGTTGTGGGCACAACCAATTATTTTACCTGAAAGGAATCCACTTCCCCTTCACTTCAAATAACTTATACAAATTAGTATCTTTGAATGATGTACTGTGGGTGAAAATTTGAATGTGAAGAATTTATATTTTATATCATAGATGAATAGTGCAGAATTCTTCCTAAATTTTTTGAAAAATTGCAAAAAAGTCACTTTTTGTAACATTTAAAAAACAAGACATCAATACTTTATAATCAATATTGAAAAAGCTAACTACTGTTAGTATTAAACTAGTGTTGCAACTAAAACTGGGCAGGATGAATCTTCACTGTTTTTGGATGGAATGGTGTACAAAACTCTTGGTTCTTTTGAAACCAATGTGGTTTCCACACTTGGAACCTTTACAGTGCAACATGTGCAATGGTCCTCATTCAGTTCCATGCAGTTTTGAATTAGGCACATACAAAGTTGGTTTCATTTTGCTATTGTTATATGCTATCCTGCAGTATTATCAGAAGTAATATATAAAATGAAGCAAATTTTTCTGAGTAATGGTTGCCCCAATGATGCAAAAGATACTATTATTAGCATAAAACATTGAGTTTTGAAAATCAACCCCATTATGCTGTCAGATATGCCATTATGATTGTCAGATCGTGTTATTATGAACCTTACGATCTAGCCTTTTTTACTCGAACTGTAATCCAAGAGTGTGCACATGTGTTTACCAGAAGAAGTTTGTTTTATTATTCTTCTTGTGTTCTTACTGTTTGACACTCTATCCACACTCCCCCCTCACTGGCATGGTGACAGAGGTGGGATTCGAACCCACGCCATCGAAATGACTGTTGGTGAGTGACCAATTCTTGCACTTTGATTTACGATTATTTATGATTTATGATTTACGTAAAACCAGCACACACCACCGACAAGGAACCCGGCCCTCTAAAAAGATTACCAATGCTAAAGATGTCAAAAGATATCTCAATGCAGTTACCATTGCCACAGATAGACTTACAATTGTCAAGAAAAATCTACCGTTTGCCACTAGTGCTTAGTGCATTGTTATACCGCGACAAGTCCTGGACAGCTTCCTGACTGCTCTTCACCTCCGATTGGATCACCCAACATCTCACCAGCTCAAACAAGCTGTCAACCGTAATTTTTTTGCATTAAATCTTAATCGAGCAATACATGATGTCACTGAACATTGTCATATGTGTATGTCCTTACGTTCTCTTCCCACCATCTCTTGCAACTGAGCAAACATCACAAGATCCACCTGTTGTTGTTGGAATTAACTTTGCAGCTGATATCCTTTGTCAACACCGTCAATACATTCTTATACTCTGTGAAACAGTCACTTCATACCTGCTTCCATGCATTATTGCAGATGAACTGGCTCAAGTGACTCCTGTACTACTCATGGTTGCTATCACACACTTATATTCATGTGTCCAAGCATCTGGACTATCATCCCGAGAGATGCTCCTCCAACGGGATCAATTCAACAATCAACAGCTCCCACTAGAAGATCAGCAATTAATCCAGGACCAACACCAACGCCGCAATACAAATCATCCACACAGTACCATAGCCAAAAAGTCAGATACCAACAAAACATGATCCCGTACCAGCAATCAGCCAATAGAAATTGGAGAAATGGTGTATTTAATCAGAGACCTTACCAAAGCCAAATGTCGTGACCGCTATATCGTTACTACCATAGATGGACCTTGGGTCGGCATCCAAAAACTTATTGGTGCACAACTCCATTCAACATCATATCGTGTAAAGTGCATAGAGTGCTGTAAAGTCCCAGTTGACATGCTCCTTAATGCTGCAGATCAACACAGCCAGTTTAATGGATCGTATATCAAACATGAAGATGATGAAATTAGTCCTAGTATTGCCCCAGTACCTGCTGCGATTCCTGAGTTACTAATTCTTCCAGAAGAAGATGTTACACACTCTATAGATCATGCCAACCCCATTACACCATCACAACCCCACACAGATAACCATGTATATCATAACAACACCAAAACCTATGTAGACTTACCCACACCATCAACAAGTCCAAGCTGCACACGCCGACCACCAATGTACCTACATGATTATATCACAGACTTATCATAAAAGAGACTTTGTTATTTTGTATTAAATGAGACTTTGTCACATCGTATTAACATTTACATAACTTGAGATATACAAGAGTTCTTCAAATTACAAAGAAAGATGAAAGAAGTCACGCCATTATGGCTGTCAGATACCCCATTATGGCTATTAGATTGTGTTATTATGAACTTTACGATCTAGCCTTTTTTACTCAAACTGTAATTCAAGAGCATGCACACGTGTTTACCAGAAGAAGTTTGTTTTATTATAATTCTTGTGTTCTTACTGTTTGACACCCTATCTGGACTCCTCCCTCACTGGGACAAATCAAACACCACCAGCAACAATGCCTAATATACCTTAAATTTTAGGCAGTTTTCATTTTCATTTTTAAAACAATCATGAAATGAATTACTGGGGCAGCTCTCACATGATACCCTACTGTTGTATCCAACTTAAGTCTCAAGGTGCAAAACATTCCTCCTCTATCTACAAAAGGTGTATTGCCTGGCCCCAATTTCATACACACCCAAGTAATGCTTGGGTGTGTATGAAATTAAGTATTAAAGTGAAGCTGGTACATAACATGTACATCATTATGGCTAATTGACAGAATGAAGCAGCACTTGCCACCTATCTACTGACAAAACCCATGTTAATAGAATTTGACAAAAACAGTGCTCCAAAGCTATTTACCAAATTGTGCAATGCAATATGTTATGGTGCAGCATCTCTTTTGAAGCAAAAATGACTAATTACATTCAGTTTCAACTGCCTCTGCTCTGCAGCAAAAAAATCATATCTTGGCTTTAATACTTTTAGTCTGCTAAACATTGGAGGTGGAGTTTCTTTATCCTCTCTTTGCTCTCCTTAAAGATGAAATGCCATATTGTCTTGTGTTTCCTCATACTGATGTTCAGTGAAGATAAGCATTTTGAAAAAGCTGTCAATCAATATGAACATTGTATTGACTTTGTGGGTAGAGATCATATGAACTACCAGGTACTACAATCATGGGTTAAATGACTAGGAGAAAATAACTCTGAAGATAAACCTCTCAGTCATTGGTCAAATATAGGAGGATTAGGTTGCCATTAGTTGCAGTACATCGGGTCCATCAGCATATGGACACATCCTGGCACTTACCTTGTAAGTAGGTCCAAGACCAAAGGCCAGGTGCATGACGTATAACAGTGCTGTTGTTGGCCCTTGCCACCCAGGTTTAACAAATGGCAAATATCTTGACAATAGTAATAATAGATATGGGCATCTCCCATAAGCAATGTGCACTGCTTACCCACAAATGCTATGAGAAGAGGTTAAGGGGTATCATAGAAGTCCCAGTTGGAAAAGGTAGTGAGATAGCAGACTTCATAAAGGAAAGGAGGATTGATGTTATTTGTGTACAAGAAACAAAATGGAAGGGAGATAGACCAAGAACGATAGAAGGATGTTTCCAGTTAATCTACTCTGGGAAAGAAGCAAGAAGGAATGGAATTGGTGTTAATGTTGCTGAGGAGATGACTGTAAATGTCCTGAATATTAAAAGAGTGACTAACCACATTATAAAAACCACATTATAAAGATTAATGTAATACTGAAAAATCAGATGTTGAGCATCATCAGTGGTATTCACCACAGACTGGCTTTTCGGAAGAAGAGAAGCAGCAATTTTTTTGAGGAACTGGAAGAGTTGGTGAGACAAATACCATGAGAATAAGTCAGTAGTCAGAGCACATCTAAATGGACATATTGCTAGAGGTTGAGGTGAATTTGAAAGGCCCCTTTGGATTTGGGATAAAAAATGAGGAAGAAGAATATTTGAGTCAACTGAGCCATTGGACTTGATGATTGTAAATACTTGGTTAAAAAAAGAATGGAGCATCTGATTACATAAAGCAGTTGAGGGCATCAAACACAGATAGATTTCTTCCTGATGAAGCAAGAGGACAAACACTTGGTCTGGCACTGCAAAGCCATACCAGGGGAAGCTGCAGTAGCTCAACATCAACTTCTGGTCATGGATATGACATATAGAAGGAAGAGGAAATGGCAGATATCAAGAAAGAGTAAGATACAGGTCTGGAAACTTGATGGAGAAGCAGCAGCAAAGCAGTTCAAGCTAAGTGTTATTGAAATGATTGGAGAAGTTAGAGCACAAGTGACTACAGAAAATCAGTGGAATAAAATGAAGGAGGCCATGTTGAAAGAGTCTGTTTGTGTGTGTGGTAGAAAAAAGGCATTGAAACCCATAGATAGAACTACTTGGTGGTGGTCAGAAGATGGCCAGACTGCAGTGAGGAAAAAGAAGGAAGCATTCAAGCATACAAAAAAGGAAGGTGGTAAGGATGCCCTTCAGGAGTATAAGAACAGGAAGTGTGAAGCAAAGCAGGTGGTTGCCATAGCAAAAGTGCAAAGTACTGGAAGTGGTAGAATGAACTTGAAACAAAGAAGGAGCAAGGCAAGGTATCCAGAATTGCCAAAGCAAGAGATCAACCAAAGTGGGAAACTAGAGATATTGCAGCAATACAGGATGCTTTAGGAAAGATTCTGACAGTGGGGTCTCAGATAACAGAGAGATTGATTGAATAGTTTAGGCAGCTCTAGAACACAGAGAATGATAGGGGGGAACTAGAAGAGGTGATGTAAATTATTTGAGTGATGCAAAGTCTTTATGGCAGATGCCATACTGTCATACAAAGCAGCCCTGGAGAGACTGGCCCATTTCCAGTAGAGGTAGGCCTTCATCTGGGCTCTACCCTTAGTCCATTTCTTTTTGGAGTGGTTATAGATATGATCACCAGACAGTCAGAAAAGGGGTGTCTGGAGAACTGCTGTATGTCAATGACATTGCTATATTGACAACAACAGAAAAACAATTAGAAGGATCGTGAGATGGCAGGAAGAACGGGCAGGGAAGGGGTTGAAGGTTAACAGCAGGAAAAAGGAAATCATGGTATTGGCAAAATCAGGAGACATCTTAATGCAAGTGAAAGACCAACATGATGACAAAATAAAGTAAGCAGAAAACTTTTTCTACCTAGCCTCAGTTGTTGATTCAAGAGGGGGAGTAGACAAAGAAATGCAGACTAGGATAAAGAAAGCTTGTGCCAAGTGGAGAGAAATGGGTGGGGCTGCATGTGATGAAAGAGTGGTCATCAAGCTCAAGATCAAAACATACAAAAGTGTAATTCACCCAATGTAGCTGTACCGTATTGATGCTTTAGTTCTCAAATGGACAGAGGAAAGCTTGCTTGAGGCCACCAAAATGTGAATGGTCAGATGAATTTGTGGCATCTTCCTGCTAGAACATCACACCAACCAGGATATCAGGTGTTTTGCAAAGGTTTCCAGTATCAACATGAAGGCAAGTGAAGCAAGGTTACGATGGCTGTAATACACGTGCATAGGACTAAAACAGAGAAACAAAATCCTTGACCTGTCATCCAATTAGTAAACTTAACAAAAGAGGCAGTTACAAATCTACGTATCATATTTATGAAATGATGGCAACCAATAAAATTCACAGTTACCATATAAGTACAAAAGACGGTGGTAACAGAAATAAAGTCTAAACAGTTCAGGGGGTAATGTCTATTACTTGGGATCATCTCATCCCCTCTGGTGTTGAGCCTCAGTGGTGAAGACATTGATTGTTCAATCGTTGCTTAATACACTGAGATCGCCAAGGTTGTTGATTAATCGAGGCTCGTTGCAGATCTTGACCTTTCTCTGGAATTTCTGAAGTTTTCGGTTTCAGAAAATGGCAGTTCCGATGATAGCATGTTTCATTCACCAGAACATTGTATGAGCGACCATCAGGATGTCCATTAAGAATAATGCCTGTAAGACTCCAGCGCTTGGTACGATGATGCTGTACATAAACATCTTGAGCCTGCATAAGGGGTGGCAATTGTCGTGTATGTGTATTATACCGAGACTTGCTGTGATTTCTGGTGGCTTGGCGATGGGCATTTGCTTGCTCCATTTTTGTTTTATCCCTGTATGCAAATGGATCAGACCCGGGTACAGTAAGATTGTAGGGCTGGACATCATCTTTAAGTTCAATTTTCATAGGCTGGCCAATAATGTCTCCTTTTATTGGTGGGAGCTCATACCTTCGACTGGAGATATCATGGAAGTCCTTCAGAATTTAAGCTCTGGAGGTATCAGCAGCTCTTGGTCTGTTACCAGTGGCAGCAGCTATTACTTTAGGAAAATTAGTATGAATGAGGTGCAGAGCCTTGCATGCATTGAGGGACAGGTAGGCACCATCTAGGTCCTGGAAGACAAAGATCTTCTGTTCACTGTGTTTGTCCTGAAGGTGCAAGTCTGCAGTGGCCATTCCAACACTATGGATTGCAGTACCATTGGTGGCTTTGATAACAGTTGTGGTAGGTTGAAGTTCACGTAGACCAAGTTTTGAGGCTATCTGCTGGCTAAGAAGAGTCAGGTCAGCACCAGTGTCAGCTTTAAAGTTGCCTAGTACTTGGCCATTTTGTTGCTAAAAGCTGGACAGATGGGTTGCATCCTGTTGTAGCAATGAAGATGGCAGAGGCCTTGGTTGTCTGCTTTGCATTAGTATGGCATTTTTGGCAAACAGTGGCAAAGTGACCAATTTTCTGGCAGTAGTTGCACTTTTGTCCTCTAGCAGTGCAGCGCTGGCTGGCAGGATGGTGCTTGCCACAGTTGTCACAGCTGTTGCTTGAATTAACTGCAGGTTGGGATGGGGCCAGGTTCTGTTGTGGTTAAGTCCGTTTGCCCTTGCTAGAGTGCTTTTTAGTATGGATTGGGGCTGCTGTTTGGCCATGTAGATGTGCATTGTGCTGTAATGCAGCATCAGTAGCTTGAATAATTTGGATGGTTTCTGGGAGTGTTGGTGCAGGAACCTTTTCCAGGATTTTGGACCATACAGAGTCACTATGAAGGCCATTAATGATGCATGCCCTAATAACATTGTCTTTGGTGATGTCCCCCACATATTTTATTTTGTATTTAATGTGGGCAATAAAAGTATCTGGCTTTTCTCCCAGAGATTGTTTGGTGTTAAGGAGGTCATGCCAGTCAGCACATTCTGACCATTAGGCACAAAGGCATTGACGGATTGTGTCGAGTATTTCTTTTGTAGTGGCGATTGTGTCCTCAGTGATATCATAAGTATTGTGAATGATGTACAGGAAAGCTGGGGTAACAAATGTCCAAAGGCTGGCAACTTGCTCATCACGTGGTAAATTGTCAATTCCTGTATGTTTGGCATAGTTATGCCAACTTTCACACCATTAATCAAACTTTCTGATGTCTGTGTCATCATCGAGAAGTGGAGGAGGTTTGGCAGTGGGACAGTGCAAGGCTGGGGTACGTAACAAAGAACTAGAAGATATGGGTAAAGCAGCATTTTGAGCTTCTTGAATAGCAATCTGTTGCTTTACAAAACCTTTGAGTTTCTCTTCAGCGGAGTCGAGGATAAAGTCTTCCTCATCAGCATTGCCATGGGCCTCAATGTTGCATAGAGCCTGGATACTAGCAGCAAATCTATCTACAGCAGTGTGCAGAGTTTCAAGGGCATGGCAGAAGGTATTTGTCATAGCAACAGAAATGTTGATAGGTACAGACGAAGGAAATGAAGAAACAATAGTATCAACATGTCGTAATGCCCTTGTTAAATGGCTTTTATATCCTCTATGACAACTTGCTCCAGTTGAAATACCCTCGTAGAAAACATCCATGATCTCCTGTAGGTAAATGGAAAAGCTACGCCAAAATATAATGTGGGACTGTCGACTGTGCCATGTAATGCACGTGCGTAGGACTAAAACAGAGAAACAAAATCCTTGACGTGTTGTCCAATTAGTAAACTTAACAAAAGAGGCAGTTACAAATCTACGTATCATATTTATGAAATGATGGCAACCAATAAAATTCACAGTTACCATATAAGTACAAAAGATGGTGGTAACAGAAATAAAGTCTAAACAGTTCAGGGGGTAATGTCTATTACTTGGGATCATCTAAATGGCTAGGACAGGAAATGAAGAGGGGAGAGGACCATGTTGTGAAGAGTGTGAACTAAGCAAGAGTAGGAAGAGGGAGCAATGGTAGAATCAACAACAGCTGCAATGGAATGACAAGGTGGAGAGAGACATGAGGGAGCTGGAAGTGTGAAAAGGAAGTTGGGAAGAAAAAGGGAAGTGGAGACAAAGGTGTTGAGTGACTGACCCAACCTAGAGTTAGAAAAGGCCAAAAGAAGAAGAGTTAGATATTAAGAAAATTTAATAGTTTTACAAAGTGTGAGAGACACTGAAACTGATGACATTTTTTGAGAACTTGATAACTGTTATGGATGTATCAAAAGGAAAGCAGCAAAAGCTGATTCCATCAAAGGAGAAAGTTTCAGTGAATACTGTATTAGATTTAGTTCAAAAAGATATCTGTGGAACATTCACTATAAAATAGCAGGGGGAGCAAATTTCTTTGTAAGATTTATGAATGATTTTCACAGAATGTGAGCACTTTTTGCACTTAAGTATAAAAAGGACCCATTTAATGCTGCACAAGAATAAGAAGCAATGGTTACTGTATAAACAGGGCAAAAAATGAAGGTGGTTCAAAGTGATGGTAAAAGGGTGGTATATGGGACACCAATTAAAAAATTTGATGAAACAAATGCAATTCAACATGACATATCTGTAACATACTCACCACAAAAAATGGAGGATGTAGAAAGAGAATTACCTACCATACCTAACCAAGAGGAGAACAAGATTCAACATCAAGTGAAGGAGTCCACTTCTGATAAAGATGATGAAAGCAGCCTGGAGACCAAAAGCAGTGACGATCATGGTGATAGGAGAATTTAGCCCCTAGGATACAATATTTGACCATCTCAGTACTATGGGAACTGGCCTACTGAAGATCAAATAGAGGATTTGGACTGATTTTAAAAACGCTCATTTGCAAGTACAGTGGCACCTCTTTAATCGAGAAACCTCTCAAAATCATCCAGATTATCAGGGTTTCCCAATTTCTGAGGTCAGTAGGGATTTCAGTTTTCCTCCATGGTTTGGAGTACTTAAGCCCTTCTGCCACATCAAGGCAATCCCTGTACAAGACTAGCCCTTAAATGGACTGTTTATAAGAGGTAGTTCTGAAAAAGACTTTATTGTTTTAGTCCTAAAGAGGACTGTGTGTTGATGGACATCTTTTAATTTTCCTTCTGGGTGGTGAAAAAGTAGCTGATTTTGGTTTGCTTACTTTGCTTTGCTTGTTGGTGTACCACTTCTTCCACTTCATTCACCACATACAGCAGGCTATCAATTGAATTCTCTTGCACAAATTGGAGCAAAGTGTTGAGTATCGTCAACTTGCCCTGTAAAGTTAGAGGCTTATATGAGTCTGGTTGATCCTCATTTTCATCATCGATTCATTTAATCTTTGGCATTTGTGCTCAGATACCTTGCTCAGAAGTTCATCATTTGACAGCTCGCCATTGGTCTCTAACTCCTCATCCATATTGTTCCATTCTAAAAACTCCTCTCATGTCTGATCCTCCAGCAGTGGAACATAAAAAAAATGTCACCAAGTTCAGCTGGCTCTGAGGTCACGTTAATTGCTCATTTTACATCCTGCTTTTTTAAAACAGTTGGCTATGGTTTCTGGTTTGACTTTGCTCCATGCAGCATGCATGTGTTGACCGAAAGTGACCTTTGAAGTTCTTAATGACTCTGATGTCCATTGGTTGTGTGACTCTCGTGATGTTTGGTGGCAAAAAACAAACAGTTATCATCTTTAGCACAGGTGAGACTGGTTTTACACCTTCATAGGAGACTACAATGATGACATCTCCCATGCTTGTAATGGGAAATGTGTTAATTGCATTGTTTGTGACACAACTTTACTTGCATGGGAAATTTGTGAAAATTGCTTTTAAAATGTCAAAATAGATAGCAGCTTGGGACAAAATTGTCCCGATTGGTGAGGTAAAATATAGAATATAGACTATAGAAAAAATTCTGTTCCCTGGGATTTTGTCCCGATTTGCCAAGTTTCCCAATTTCTGAGGTTCCCTATTAGAGAGGTTTCACTGTATTGTTTTCGATGATAAAGCCATAAAGAGCCCAGAGGCAATTCAGTTAAAAGAAGCAATAAAAGAGGAATTTGATTCACTGGTTGAGAACAAAACCTGGACTTAAGTACCATTACCAGGGAAGTTACAGAATATTGTAGACGATAAATGTATATTCAAAAGGAAATGTGACCAAAATGGGCTTAAATCAATTAAAAGCTAGATTAGTAGCAATTGGATTTTTTCAGTAAAACAGAATACACTTTTGTGAAACATTTGCATCAGTTATACATTGTAATGCTTTAGGAGGAAAACTTTCCTTGGCAGTAATAAGAAGATGCATGTAAATCAAAAGGATGTAAAGACTGCTTTTCTCAATGAGACTTGGAGGAAACTATTTATATGAAGCAGCCACCAGGGCTAATGATAAAAGGAAAATAAAATTGGGTATGCAAGATAAATAAATCAATAAATGCATTAAAACAATCACCACACCAATGGAATATGAAATATGATAAATTCTTGAAGGATATAGGATTTCAACAAAGAATTAAGGGCCCATGTATTCATTTTAAGAGAAAACCTTTGATTTATGTTGCAATTCATGTTGAAGATGTAGTAATGGCTGGTGATATTATGTAAGCTATTCAATTTGTCAAGGAAAACCCAAAAAGAAATTCAAGATGAGTAACATGGGTCTATTACATCAAATATATTTTTTTGATTTGGCAATGAGGAATTTCTTGGCCGGATGCCCTTCCTGATGCCAACCAATGGCTTTTTTTTTCTTTAAAAAGTTCCAAATTCTCATCAACAGCTAGGGGAATCGAACCCAGAACTCCTGGTTACAATGCAGTTGCACTGACCATTAAGCCACGGTTCTTCACAAATATACTTAGAATTAATGTTACCCAAGGAAAACAAGGAAAGATCAGTTCATCACTGGAGAATTCTATTAGAACTATGTTGAAGAAATTTAAGTTGAAAAATAAAAAAGTCCATTCTCCTCTTTTAGACGCATCAGTTAATCTTCAGAAGCATCATGATGCAAACCTGCTCAACTTAGACACTAATCTTCATCAGTCAATGGTTGGAAGTTTGATGTATCATTCATTAGGCTCCAGGCCAGATATTAAGTATGCTGTGGGAATAGCAGCAACATGCCAAGCTAAGCCTAACCAGCATAATCTTACTGCAGTTAAGCAAATTTTTAGCTATTTAAAGGGATGGTTAATGTCTCTTGTTTACAAACCCAGCATAAAAACCTTAGTAGTTTTACTGATGCAGACTGTGCATATGACAAAAAATGACAAGAAATTAACAACAAGATATGCTCTTAAATTAAGTGATGCTGTTGTTTCTTGGTATTTAAGAAAACAAAAACCTGCTGGTGTTTCCACTGCAAACATAAAATTTTTAGCCCTTTGGACAACAATTTGGGGGTTATTATTGTTATCTGTTGCACCAAAATTTCTACTGGGGCATTTTATTCAACATCCATAGCCTTGAGTGGTCTCCAATGCAACATCTAATATTTGAATGCCAATTTTGATAAACTTTAATCAGTTCTGGCAAGGTCCTACTCAAGAATGCTTGCCATCAACAAGAGAAGTAATTTCAAGAATTCAGGCACCATTTTGCTGGTAATGCCCAGGGCAACACAAATGTTTTCAAAATTGTGACAATTCAACAAGCTAAGCTTTAGCCAGAAGACTAACAACTGTCAACATTTTCTGTAATGCTATATAACCAAAGTAACAACATGACCCTTTCATTCTGTTTTAACCTCTTCGCCTCTTCAACTGATCTCACATGCAAGGTGGTTGCCAGTCCAAACTTTGATCAGCATAACATTGCCATCACCCCAGTAAACAAAGCTGTCAGTTACTTTCAATCTATCCTCTCCAAACAATACCTCGCACACAAATCCAGGAAATGCACATGCCCCAGACATCTCTTAAACTTAGAATTCAAATCCTCAACCAATCTTTCCCTTATCCAAGACCCCTTTTTGTGTATCTAAACAGAACATTAGGACTTAAATGTCAAGTTTATGCCAATGCCTCATAAAACATACACCAGACAGTACCTATACACCTTTTTGTTCAAACCTTTGAGACTGCCCCAGTGTATGTTGTTAACTGCATATCACTATCAGTTACTTGAGCCCTTTTAACTTTTTTGTTGTTTTAATGTCATCTTCCCAAGTAACTGGGGCTCAGATGGTGCCCTTCAGAGGGGATCTGGTCTTGGCAGTGAGGAATGTTTGGGCCAGATGTCCTTCCTGTAACCAACAAGGAAGGAACATTTTTTCATTTTTCTGGACATGGTAAAAAAGCTGAGCAGAAATAAAGGTTGTTCTGTTTTAATGTTTATCTGTAGATTATGATACTAAAACATTTTACATAAAATTTAACATTTCTATATTGATGAACATGATTTTATACATTTTTGCATGGTGAAGTTCATTTCCCAACAAACAACTAACTCTGGGTTGCCAACGATTAAGAAAATCACAAAGCAATAGTCAACAGTTGTGATGAAATTGTATTAGTGGCTTGACCAAAACCTGGCCTCCACTGATCAGTAAAATGTGAACAAAAGCTCCTCCTTTCTCTCAAATTTCCTTATGTCTCTATCTCCATGCCTTTCTAGCTAACTATTGCTCCCTCCCTTTCATTGTTTGTCTGTCTGTCTGTCTGTCTGTCTCTCTGTCTCTCTCTCTCTCTCTCTCTCTCTCTCTCTCTCTCTTGCTCCCTCCTTTTTCTCCCTTTCTCACTCATACACACGTATTCAGATAAATTTTTATCTGTTAAATATGCATGCATGCTAAATTGCATATGTTTAGTACGTCTAACGAATTTGTATGAAATTGAGTTTCGTTTCCAACGACGTTTTGGTCAACGAATCCACCTTGTCGCCTTTCCATATTGACTGTCAGGGTCAGGTTCTTATCAGCATGACATGATACAAAAATCGACATCCTTCCATTGGGGCGGGCAGCTGCAGTCTCATCTATCCCTACTCGTTGGTGATAAAACCTGACCCACTTGTACTTTTGTGAATGAAATATCTCGACCAGAATGACCGTGACGTCATAAATATTTCGTAAAGATCAGAAACTTAAAAATCCCCCTCAAAAATAGCTTCCAATGTCGTTTTAAGTCATCGATCAAAACAGTATTTGTAAAATTTCCAGCGATTTTCAAAACTAATACGAAACAGGTACTGAACGTCTTCCTGATCTTTGCAATAAAGTGTAATCAAAACCAGCTAAAAAGACAACGAAAACGCATTCAACCCTTCCCCAAAATTATTCTTTTTGTAATCTGTTTACCAAACAATTGCAAGGCTTTTAACACAAGATGCGAATACAATAGATAGGTAAACTGCATCAAAAGAATCTCAAAGTGAATTAAAGTAATTATCCCTAACGAAATCTGATGCTGCGATCAGGCTAATAGAAATTCGATGTGATTAATTTTAAAACAGTTAAAGTAGCCAAGTAGTAAGTTCAATAAACGCACAACACTAAACGCGAAGGAGGATAACCTCACTGCAATCAACACTCACAAAAAACTTAAAGTGGAGATACTTAAAAAAGGCCACAATATGTATTCTCGTTTTAGTTGCCTACCTCCTCTGCCTTGCAAGCTTTTTCTGAATACTCTAATGAAGTTTCCTCATCTGTGGAACATTCTTCAGCAGCACAATTAAAAACCTTTCGTTTCACAGAAAATCTTCCATTTGACTTTCTTCTGTTCATTTTCGCCTCATTGAGTAAGTTGACGGAAACTTCCTGATCGTCATCAGGTAAGGTGAAAAACCCTTTGTGAGTATTTTGATCATTGCTCATCTCACCTTGTATGACCCTTTCCGGTTTTAAAACTATTCTTATTTGCTTGCCTCCATGAGAAATCCATCAATCGTAACCAAATTTTCAATTGTAGAACAAGGGCTGTTTTGGGGTCAGAGAAATGATATGTTTGCCCACCAATTCCTCTACTAATTCAATTATTTTCCTAATATTAGCCCAAGCAGGGGCGACGTGAAAAGAAAATGAGCTGTGGAAAAATTTTCAAAGAGCAACAAAACCTGGTTTTGGGCATGTCCTGTCACTTCCTACAGGTGCTTAACTTTTTCAACAAATTACATTATGAAAACAACAATAGGACTTTGTGCTCACAACAGCGTACAGGTTCAAGACAAAAGTCTCGCAAAAAAAACCCCTGCAATACAAAGACGGTAATCGCAAAGTTACTCTGCTTAACCTGGGACCTCATCCCAAAATCTAAATTCTAACCCAAATAGTGGTATTATTCATAAGGGGTAAAGGGGCTTCAGCCCCCAAAGGTTTTGGACAAGCTATAAAAAATCGAATGCAAAAAATACTTTCTTGTGGCTTTCTTTTTCACAAAGAGCCTTTAAATGATTATCCTTGAGAGACAATTTACACCCGTGGCCCCTGGAAGACTGCTCAAAAGAGATTATAATAAGAATTTGTGCATTCCACGCTATAGGAATTTAACTTTCGATTTCAATTTAAAAATTCAATCTTTCTCATACTAATTAAATCCGTTTTGTGTTCAACTCTTATCTTCATGATAATATGTCATGCCATTTAAATCTGATATCATGCTGAAATCGCCTTTGCTTTTACGGTTTCGGCCCACACCACACCCACTTCGATCAACCGTCAACTGCACATGTGTGACTCGGATTTTGCAGGACATATCTCCCATTCCAATGACGGAGAATTACATGCACGCCTGATCTTAATGGTCGAAATCTTGCATTGATAACCCCGAAAAAACTTAGGCTTCCCAACACACTTAAATTATCCGTGGATAATGCTCAAATAAATACGTACCATTAAATGCTCTCACAAATTAAGGGTTCAAATTCCATTGTCTAAACTTCCAACTGCGGGCTCCTGAAAATGTTCAATTAACACCAAACGTGAACAAGGCTATGCCAAAAGGCTCTGCCCCCTCCCCACTCGGGCGCAGTCATTTTGATGGCCAGATACAATTTATGAATTTAAGCGAAATGGAAACAATGCTGGAGAGTATTAAGTGAATTGACTGGCATTGTACAAGAGACTAATGATTTAGCCTGTGATGACAGATACAATACAAGTTGGGCGGATCTCTCATCCAGGGCATTGAATTGAACGTGAAAAAAGGGCAGACACGTAATGTAAATATACTTGTGATCAACCAGTGGGGTGCAAAAGAGGAAGAAAATATACGAATTGAAACAAATAACGAGCATAGTGAAGAAAAAGTATTTAATATGTGAACAAGATGAAATGTATGTTTCATCAAGTTTTAAAATACAGTGGTGAAGCGCGGGCANAGAGTTGATTTTTAGCCCTTCTAGACACCCTGATTTTCAAAACTTTTCTGGACCGTCGGCTCCAACCATGGTGGGGCCTCCTTAGATAGTAACTCGTGTGGCCCCTCCACTTTTCAAATCGTTGCGTGGGCCCTGCAACTGCGGGCTCCTGAAAATGTTCAATTAACACCAAACGTGAACAAGGCTATGCCAAAAGGCTCTGCCCCCTCCCCACTCGGGCGCAGTCATTTTGATGGCCAGATACAAGTTATGAATTTAAGCGAAATGGAAACA
The DNA here is from genome assembly GCA_003991215.1 of Morbakka virulenta. Taxonomy (NCBI): domain Eukaryota; kingdom Metazoa; phylum Cnidaria; class Cubozoa; order Carybdeida; family Carukiidae; genus Morbakka; species Morbakka virulenta. The sequence goes on from RDPX01000050.1 coordinate 2,646,400, forward strand.
ATGCTGGAGAGTATTAAGTGAATTGACTGGCATTGTACAAGAGACTAATGATTTAGCCTGTGATGACAGATACAATACAAGTTGGGCGGATCTCTCATCCAGGGCATTGAATTGAACGTGAAAAAAGGGCAGACACGTAATGTAAATATACTTGTGATCAACCAGTGGGGTGCAAAAGAGGAAGAAAATATACGAATTGAAACAAATAACGAGCATAGTGAAGAAAAAGTATTTAATATGTGAACAAGATGAAATGTATGTTTCATCAAGTTTTAAAATACAGTGGTGAAGCGCGGGCAAATACTTTTGAACTCTCCAACTATTTATATAATTACCCGCCCTCCCGCATTCGTAAAAATATCTCCCCCTTTTTACAAGTTTTCTCCTGTTGGTGATTATTTGGGTATTATCATTGTGGTATATGAAGTACATTAATTAAAACTGAGGTGAAATAATCCTACGCTGAGCTATATCAAGGATAGAAGATATCAGCCGACGTACGAGCAATTGGGAGATTTTTTCTCGTTATCAAGAATTTTTCTTAAAGTTTTTTATAGTTTAACAGATAAATGTAGGCTAAACAAGGACCTAGCACGAAAGAGGTACATTGTTAAAGATGTCACAAATCCAGATTTTTCTTCCCAAACAACCATAATATATCTGTAGGACAATGTGGTCTTATCAGAAGATGCGTCTATTAATGCATTCGTGTAGTGTCAGAATCAGAGTACAGAAAAAATATCAACTTAAAAAGAGACGGTTATTCAACTTTATATACAAATACAAGGTATACCTGTATCTCTTCACTTCACAACTGATTTACATGCCTTCTGTCTTTTACTTATATACAGATCAATTGCAATTTGTAACAAGATTAGATTATGACAATCTCCCTTAGTCAGTAGTGGTATTTTCCCCAAGAGATTAGAAACTACCATGAGGCTCACCACGGTGTGGGACAGTTATGTGACCACAAACACATCACCTACCTCTCCTTGATAATGGAAGATTTTGTTAATGAAATACATTTTCCTGTAGATTTGAAGAGGTTACACAGTTTTTAACTGATTTATCACGTTTATTCAGAGCAATTTCTGGAGCACAATGAGTAGGACTAGCAGATTTTCCGCCTTGTTTATCAGACCTTTGTGTTGGTACCTCTACCTTGATTATCTCTTCGTCAAGTGGTCCAGCCTCAACATTCTGTCGTAAGTTTCGCCATAACCCATCAGCGAGTTTATACAGATATTTACAAACACGCAGGTTAACCTGAATAGGTTTAGAAAACTTTGATGTTAACTTGCCAAAACCTCTTAAAGGCAACTTAACTTGAGCCAAAGTGACCTCTTTGAAGACTGTGCCTGCCTTAAGCCAGTCATCCCTGGACTCAGACCTAAGTAATATCACAGATATTTTCTTACTGCTTGCCGTAACACCTTGTCAGCTGGGCTTTTTCCCTATCCCTCGAGGGTTTGTTGTTTGCCGCTCATAGAGGAAATTGTGTGCTGCTGTCTTCAACAGTTTTCTTTTCCCATAGCGTTTCAATATTGAAATAATAACCTTCAAATGTGACTTAATTCTCCATTGACTCGCTCTACTGGACTGATTCCTCATGAAAACAAAAACTGCTCCGGTGATGCTTAATGTTAAATTTCGTCACAGAGGCTGAGAAGTCTGTTAAAAACTGGCTACCATTATCAATCAATCACCATTTCTGTAAAGAACCATAACGCGATCAAGTTTCAAAGGATCTTTCTACAACATATTTTGAAGTTATTTCTTGGCTGGGCCATACGTCTACAAAACGGATGTCACTGTCAACCAACACCAACGTATACCTGTTCCGATAACGAGCTTTATGAAGTGGTGCTATTGTGTTCATGCTGAAATTTTTTTAATAGTTGATCATCTTTTCTCTTAACTACTCCATACGGCTCAATTTTAAGGCTACCTTACCTTTACCAGCTGCACAACAATCCAGTTATTCGTTAACAATTTTTTTAGTTATAACCACTCCTGAATACACTTCATGAACTGCCCTTAAAACCTGTAACCTGAGGATTGATGGTATTATAACTCTAACATCACACCTGTTCAGAATTTCCTTTTCTACTATAAATTCATCTCTAGTACCCCACAAGGGCCCTGCTTCTCCAGATAGCCCGTTCCTTAGATACTTCCCTGACACCCAAACCTTCATCTCACTGAAAATGGGAGTTTTACAGACTTTGTAATTTTCTCTTGTGTTAAGCCTGAGCAAAAGCAGTCATATACTAAAGACACAACTTTTTCTTATTTACCTACCTCCTCTTTATATCTTTCTCTTGCCTTGACTAAGTGGGATAGACTGTCTGCCAGTGAACTGGACTTACCTCACACATATTTCAGATCAAAGTTAAAGTTTATCAGCTCTAATAGCCATCGACTTACTCTAAAACTTACATGATCGAGGTCCTTTTCAGATTTTTAGATAACAAGGTTGTTAAAGCTGAAGGGTCTGCTTCGTAAGAGAATTTTCGCCGGATGAGAAAGAATTTTAATCGTTCTACCCCAAAACACATGAATTGATCCAGGAATGATCTCAACGCTGACATATCATATGGTGTTTTTAAATATGCAATAGCTTTTGTGTTATTCTCTGGTGGCGAAACCGCCCTTTCGTTCAACTCTCGCCCTAACCAGTTAAATCTCTAACTCAAAACCTTTTTTAATGAGTGTTACGCCAACTGTTTACAGAATCTCAAAACCTTTTCTAAGCGCTTCTCATGTTCTTAATTCATCATCTGTCACTATCATTAAATCTACAATGTACCATAAAACAAAACTCATTTCACTGACATCTTCGGTGAAATGAGTTTCGTCTAAAGATGAAGATATTTACAATGTGTTGAAAACTAGCAACTGAGCTATTATTATTATTATTATTATTATTATTATTATTATTATTATTATTATTANTATGCAATAGCTTTTGTGTTATTCTCTGGTGGCGAAACCGCCCTTTCGTTCAACTCTCGCCCTAACCAGTTAAATCTCTAACTCAAAACCTTTTTTAATGAGTGTTACGCCAACTGTTTACAGAATCTCAAAACCTTTTCTAAGCGCTGCTCATGTTCTTAATTCATCATCTGTCACTATCATTAAATCTACAATGTACCATAAAACAAAACTCATTTCACTGACATCTTCGGTGAAATGAGTTTCGTCTAAAGATGAAGATATTTACAATGTGTTGAAAACTAGCAACTGAGCTATTATTATTATTATTATTAGCATTATTTCTAAATACTTTAAAAGGATGTACATATCAGTTATAAACTACTATTAACTGTGTTCTTTAAAACATTTATTTGTTCTTTTTGACTTCAGTTTCTCAAATGGTGAAGATATGGTCATAAACTGCTTCCCATCTTCAGTTAAGAGAATATCAAGCAATATCTGGTCCAGATCTACGCTATAAAACACTTTACCTCTTCCTGGGTTTGACAGCAATTTGTCCTGGCTGGGTAGAGGGTACTTTGAACTAACTAGTTGTTTCTTCACAATCCTTGCATCTGTGACCAAGTGTATTTTTCCGTTTTGCCTCCCCACAGACTACAATGGCAAAGCTTCACTCATTAGCATCTGTTCTTTCCAAGATTCCCTCTGTCACTAGTCTTTCTAGTTCTTCCTTATCTGCAGAGCTCATGACCTCTGGGAGTCGCCGGCTATTTGCATTAATAGGGGTAGCTTTTTTCTTAGTAGGTGTACCATGCATATAACCCTAAACACATCAAAGGCCTTCAAATACACTGGTATACTTGTATAGTATCTAGTCTGGCTTGGCAGTTGCACTGGCTCTAATGGCGACCAAATCAGAGTCAACCAATCCAGCGACTTCCCAGCTTACGGTATTCCATCTTGAAACAAATCTGATGCATCCCTTCCCAACAAACAAGCTCCATTGGCCACAACTTAGAAACGCTTAATTCCCCTAATTACATTTATTGTCACTTCCAGATCGGCTAGTACTTCTGTTATTTTGTTGGTACTACCATAACCAACTAAGTTTGACAATGCTGACACTACTTTACTTTCAACACCTAAACTAGCTACCAGTTTTCTACAAACAAGAGATTTTCTGGACTCTGTGTCAAGCCTAATGTTTTAAGTTATTCCATGAAAATCCACATTGAATTATTCCTTTTTCAGAGCTCTCATCAGATAGAGTATACTCCTTGGGGATATTCTTAGTATTACTTGGCTTTGGGTCCTCACGGTCAGAAACTACTTTCCAGAACTTTCTGCCAGGAAAATGTCCCAACATTTTTTATATATTACATGTGACACTTTCGGCACCACACTTGGTTGATCTGGTCATAAGCTCAGACCTTAAGCATGCAAAAATTTTAATGTTACTCTTATCTTAACCTGAGATTTAATAAGCCATAATGGGTCTTAACAGAACAGTTCCTCAGAAACAGTGACACCTGACAAGAGTTACGAAATCTCTCAAATGTCTCTGATCTCTTAAAAAAACTTCCGTTTGTAGTTTCTCTCCAAGACCATGGAGTAGCATTGTTTGCAGTATTTGATCATGGGACTTTAACAGAGCTTAATCAAAATAGATCCTTCGTCAAACACTTTGCTTTTGTAGTCATTTATATGGCACACTAGAAAGCTCTAAGCTTAGGAATTCCAGTCTCTTTTCTTCAAGAAAAGCATTGAAAATAGTCTCGGTTGACCTTGGGTTTTCTCATGTAGATTTCATTAAATGTGTTGCCAACTGATGTTCCACAATCATCGTCTTCGGGTCTTGCGGCGTGTGGGTCAGGCTATCACTGTGTTTCAGAAGCGGTGTGCCCAAGTTTTTTCCAAAAAAAAAAGATATCAAAGTTTGTCGGTTGATGTTTCACACCAATTACACACCCCTTGATACTGGGGTCCGGCCTGGCTTGAAGATGTTTGTCCCACAGACAATGTAAAGCCATTTACATGTGTGCCGTGGCAAAAATGACTAGCGCGGCAGACAGTACACGTAACAATACATATTCGACCAATGGGAGCCTAGGGATACATCCTTTCTGTTGAATTGATTAGTGACGTATATCCATTTTGAAACCCTATTGTTCTCCTAACCGGGGGCAGTATTTCTAGTGATCGCCATTGATGTTAACCTAAAGCATGAAACCCGGTAAAAACTGTAATCAAAACAATAAAAATAAACAATCATAGAAATGGTGGATAACATCTTCTCGTTCCGAATAAATTCTTACTTCGAAAGCAAGTTTTCTTGCAAGATTTTGAGGTCAACCTTAAGAGTTCTAGAGTAACTCAGTTCAAACGGTGCTGCCCCCGTTTTTTTAACAGAAATATTACGATCTCGTGGCTGTGGTGCAGCTGTCATTTCTTCCACGCTAGTCATTCCTGCCACACAACAAGCATGGACAATGCACCTCTTTGGACTCAGTGTCTGGAACTGCTTTTGAAGTACACTCTTCTTTTAATTTTCGGAAAAATGCATTTCTCTTTGTTGAATATTTAATGTATAAATAAGAGGCTACCAGTCTGAAGCAGGTGAGAATCCTCTCCCACAATCTTTGTGGGGGAATGTGTAGCTACTAATCACTACTCAAATTTAGAATTACCTCATAGTCTTAGACAGTGTTGCACCAGCTAGATGATAATAAAAATAACGTTATTGCCACCAGACTACACAAATTATTACATCGCATAAATTAGGCTTAAATCATTTGACCTTGACATTCTGCGATTTGCATCATTAGTACATTTGCTAATTTTAGATTGTTCAGTTTTTGCGCATTTGTTTTGGCCATCCAAAAAATATATATTTTAACCGTTCAGTTTATCAAGCGTCCTCATAGCTTCAAACATTTCGCTTTCATCTTCATCTTCGGAAATTACTTCAGCTATTTCATCGACTTGTTCTTCGTTCCCTTTTGGCCTCCCTGTTTATCAGTTTTGTGATATTATTATATATTTTTTTTCAACGCCTTCATTTAGGGGTGGTGGGGGGTTGCTAAATGTCTTTCTCTTTCAATTTTTAGCGAATCTGCGTTTTTCATTTCTTTCTTTCGTGGTCCTATGTTTTATTCCATTGCTGCTCGATTTCTTGTTGAGTTTGGCAAATGATCAGCAAATGTTGCTTTATTTCTACGTTTTCGCTAGAATATCGTTGTTTCTGTTTTAAAACTATTTTTATGTTGATAAAATTATCCTTTCTTATACTTAAGAGAAATCTTTGTACCATTGAATTAATTTTTTCTTTGAGTTTCTCTTTTAGTGGTTATTCTATTTTAATGATTAGCCAGCAATATCGTGGTATTTAACATAAATTACAACTATATTCATTTGCCTTCTTTCAGATAAATTTGAAAAAGACCAAAATTTGTGCTGGTGCCCAGACGATTGTTGATAGTTAGGCCAGAAGGGGATCACGATTGAAAAATTTTGTAACTACAACAGCGTCTGCTTTATTTCACTCTTGCACTATTAATTCCCAACATCACATTTTCAGATGTACATTCGCCTAGAACAGTCTTTTGTGTTTCTTTTATGTTCTTCCTTTCTTCAGTTTATTCTAAAATATTTTTTCTGTCCCTTCAGATACTTTGTGCGCCTCTACATAGACATTCAATAAAAACTGGTTCTACTGCCTGCCTCAAATCCGCCTGCATTGTCCTAATAACATGACAGTTTTTAAACTAACACCACTCTCCATTTCTTGCCTTCAGCCTTTCGATCATCGATCTCAGTTTCAAGGTACATCGATGTACATCTCTAATTTGCAACGACACCAGTTAACAACTGAATGTTACAGTCCTCTGAAAACCTTCACAAAAACTCTGCTGTTTATTTAAATAATAAAATTATAATATATCCATACAAGAAAAGTCTATCTGTAGACATTATTTTACTGATTTAAAAAACTGTTAAATATGGACCATGAAAAATCAATTTCCTACAATATCTCTTAATGTCCTTTAAAAAGGATTCCTTAAAATGTTTCCATATTAGGAACGGAAATGACATATTGTTATTCTTTTATCATGTCTGATACTAAGCTATTGATAAACAAAGGTAATTTGAGATATCAGACAGTTTTTCAGACAGTTAACTTAGACAATATGTCATTACTTCTACATATTAATAGGTGTCTAGATCAGTCAAAACACACCTACCTTATTATGTGAAATTAACGAGCTGCTTAATTAAGAACTCAGAAAATTAGCAAGCAGAAATTTAACTCGGTTAGCGAAAAATCGTAGCATGAAGTTAACCCGGAATGTAGATCTCGTTGACGTCATTTGGATGAAATCAACGCAGTTAACTGAAACCTAAAAAACAAATTAAGCTTTTGTTTGTTTTTTATGCTACATTTCTACTATATATATTTAAACAAAAGGGTTCAAATCAAGCACAGTGCCATTCCTGGTATCTTGAACGGCCTGATGTATTCCACGCCCAACAGCCCTTGAAAATAGTATCACGCCAATCGTCTTTAAAATGTTCCTAAATTTCTGGGATTACTTTGGCAGGAGCGGTTTCAGGGTAGACAAGATCGATTTTGAAGATCGACGTCACGTCCTTCTCAGGATCATTTTGGAGCTTCTTCGTAATGGTACTGGTGAAGTAATTGCTGAATGCAGCCTTTTCCTTCTTTAAGCCATTGGTTTTCAGGACAAGGGGCTGCAACAAGTTAGTCCAATTTTTAGGTACCATTACGGAAACAACATTGTGACCATCGAGAGGTCCGTTGTCAATTGGAAATTTGGACCTTGAAAGCATCCCAAGTTAGTAGAGTCTTTTAATCAGTGGGCAAGCCCATTTCTTCCTTTACCTTCTCAATTTAAGGGTTGATGATTTCTTTCATCAAATGTTCTGATTCTGTTTCATTACTCCAATGTATCTGGTTGTATGATAAATAAAATCGATACAGATGGGAGGGGTCTTGAAGTCTTTCCCTTATAAATTAACTGAAAGGGTAGCATCATGCCATTTAGAGTTTCTAAAGAGGGTCACAGTAATATCTCTTTTGTCATTTCCACCTGATCTCGGAACGTGATATGTCTCTCTAGCAACCATCGTGATTTTATCTTTCGGAAGAAATTTCGAAGGGGTCCAATCGACATTAATGATCAGCTTATCAAAAACATCATGTCAACTTACAGCATGCGAGATCACCTTTAGAAAGGTAAAATGAGTCTCCTACCAAATTGAATTTGCAAACTTCAGTCTTGAAGGGGAACCATTCTGCAAGACATATTCATGTGTTCCTAGAGATCATTGATCCGTCAAAGAGTTACTTTGAGATCTAAACAGGACCCATACTCTGACAACCGTGACTTGATTATACCCATCAATAGACCGTGTATGACATGATGAGTGACATGATCTGCTTCACGTAAGCAGCTGGTAGGTCTTCTAAGCTTTGCATTTAATTCGGTTTGTAAAGTTCACCGTTTTCGTTTTTAGAAAATTCTTCGCGATACATTGCTGTCCATCCACAAACAGTGCTTTCAGATAATTTCTGGAATTTCTTCAAGAATTTTGCAGTTGCATGTGCAAGACCACGTTTTTTGGCATATTTAACTATCATTAGTTTGTCAATTCGTTTGTGGTTGACTCATTTGGATTTAGTTGATCCAATAGCATTAGCTATTTCTTCTACGACAAGGGAATGTTCTCTCAGAGATAAATCTAAATTGTAAATAACTAATGATGCTTCTTTGCTGGCTTGACTTTCGTTTTACCATTTCCCTTTTTCGTAAAGTAATTCAAGATACTTTTTGACATTTTATATCAAATAAACTACTCTCGACAACTTATGTATAAGACAAACAAATAAAAGTCAGCTATTTTGAGTCTTTTTTTGAGACTCGTAGTTTTCTATTCCTCTCCGATAAAAAATAATTACAAATGTACTCAAATTAAATCAAACCAAAACAAATATTCAAACTACTGATTCGAATGTTTCAATTACATCAACTATTGTTATGTAATGTTTCAACATTTTGTCATTTGTTATGCAAACGAGTCTTCCCTGATACGGTAAAATTCGCAATCGAACTGTTTCAACTGTGATGTGTTTATCTTTTTAATCACTACTGTTGCACGATGGATTGGCTTTTGTTTTCCCTGAGGAAGTTTGCAATCTCATCATTAATATCATCTTCTGAAGCCATAGTTCTTTCCGGTGACCAGCAATTTTATAAGGGTTTGATCCAAAACATTAATATTTGTTAAACACTGGTTGTTAAACGTATTTGAAAATGGCGGAGACCACACTACCATACACACCGTAGAAGATTTCATTTTTATCGTTCTGAGTGGAAGCCTTACTTAAATCAAACTACCACACTTAAACAAGAGGTTGCCAATCCTCATCATCGCTTTGCTTTGGCTGGAATAGCAAGCCTGCCTGGAAAACTATGTACAGTTACATTTGGCCAAATGAAATGAGCCGTCATATCTGGTGAGCATTACGGGAAGGGGCTCAATTTTCTGCAAGTGTAAAATCTGTATCGCCAAAGCATTCTCTACTGAAGCAAGGTGGATTGGAAATAATCATAACAAATACAGTAAAATGGCAAGATTTAAGGGCAATGGAGGTACTGAAACGTTATGTAGAAAAAGTAGCTTATCAAGAATATAGAAAGTATTCAGATGATTCTAAAAAAAATTTTGAAAGAGAAAATAGACCACTCCGAGAGTGAGAGTGAAGCGAGTGATATTATGTTAAATTAGATTGAATAAAGAAAATAAACATGATTACACTCATTCAAATATCTGCGGTTTAATCTCTCACTAACTCCCGACATCTCTGCTAATGTTAATCCCGTTTGAAGATTTTTAGAAATTTTTACGGTTTTAGGCACAGAATTTACATTCATGAAATTAACGCCTTATAAAATTAACGACGCCAAGGGCCAAACCCCGTTAATTTTATGACTCGTTAATTTCATGTAATATGGTATGCCTTTCAGATCCAATTGCAGCATTTGTTCTGAGCTCAAACGTACTTCAGATACCCACTCTAATTAGAAATTGGAAGAGAGTGTTCACTATAAGGTGACCAGACGTCCTTTTTTTCAAGGGACTGTCCTTTGTTTTGGATCCGTGTCCTTTTCTTTTTTCCTGTCCTTTATTGTCTTTTATTTTCATGATAATGCCCTTTATGTCCTTTATTCGCGGAAATAACTACCATGGTAGGATTTTTTTTTCTTCATTTAATCATTATTCGAAAGCAGAAATAAGCGCGTGTTCTCGATAACGAATGACATATGGACGTCAGACAAGCAATTCAGCATTGAGAACATCAAGTCTGTGCTCACACTCAGGTGCAACAATCGAGGAGTCTCCTGCACAGACTTCCACGCTATGTTGCTGAAAACTCCAAAACTGCTGAAGCAGATACACTCCTCCGAAAAATACGATCTCTGAGTGGTCAGTAACAGTTGAGTAATTTTCGGAAACTGCTTATGATTCATAAATAATTGACTGTTTGCAAAGTATATATTGCTACTAAGAGAGGGCAGTAAATCACTTAACTGTTGGATTCTTCATATCAGGTACAATGTACATGCAGACTTGTATTGCAATAGAATACTGTTGACTAAAATTATGAACAGTCATTACTTTCTACGAAACTCCAGGCGTCCTTTTTTTCATCCGAAAAATGTGGTCACCTTACTTTAAGTGATAGACAAAAAATCTACCTTCCACCTAGAACAGGTACAGCCGGAACCTAACCCTATGTAGTTAAAAATGGTTCTCCTTGTTCTGTTTAGAAAAAGGGAATCAGTTATTTCCTTTGGCCTTCTTACGTAACCATTCACAAGAAGCAGCTTCCATTTATTTTTTCATTCCAGAAAAATACTGTACATTTTTAAAGGGTATTGATTAGACAGGTAGGTTAAATGAAATACATACTTGGAAGATATCTGTTCCTTGGAACTTCGAACCGCCTAACACCAATTTACACCTTTACGTCTTAGCTTCTTAATCATATCGATTGCAAGCGGAAGTACTCCTCACTGAACGCAAATAATCTAAAATTGGTAAACAATACGATATAACAAAAACCATCCAATACAAAACAAAAGCAAAAAAAATCCCATCAAACAAAACAGACATTCAGGTCGATACTCATTTATTTCTACAGATCTCACAACTACAACGATTGTGTCGTTCTTCTCAACAACAACAACAACAACAACAATAATGATAATATTAATAATAATAATAATAATAATAAAAATAATGACAATGTTTGCACAGGGTAACCTCTTTAAAACATGAAGTGCTGTTATCGACGAGGGCCCTCATTAATAAATAGGCAATAAACCAGTGTTAGTAAATTTTTAGGATAGTCATGTGTATACGCTATGGCATAAAAATCTGCAAAACAGCTTCTGGAAAGGTTACCTGGAAAATCAAATTACTATGGCAGTTTCCGAATGCTATTGTGCTACCACATCCAAAGTAAATTTGAATTAATTCAAAATTCTTCCTTTATCTACAAAGGATGTATTGCCAGTCACATATTAATATGGTTCTTCATGAGTTTAAGTGCCGGTGTGAAGGCGGACATCTTTAAGATTGATCGACAGTATAAAACAACATGTATCCAGTATTTACAGAGAAGAACCTTCTGTCAATCGAGTTCAGCCGAAAAGACAATGCAATAGTATACGAAAAATTGTTAATTGTGATTCAGCTATAGGACAGCTCTTACTGCTTAACAGAGAATGCAGTGAAACGTCCGAGCTAAATCAATTCAAAGTAATTGTCGGAGCTAGGTCTGCCTTCCATTTGAGAGCACTGGAGACCATTCATATTCAACTTTCATCATTTTCTTTGTAGACAAAAAGAATTAGTGTATAGACAGCCAGTCACAAAAAGTGGCGGGCTTTCTTTATCTTTTCTTTATTTTTCAAACTTGACTTTAGTTTTCTTATCCTGGCGTCTTGGTCCAGTCGAGTGCCAGCGAAATAGCCATCGCCCAAAATAAACATAACTTTTATTTCGATATTCAAATATTGTACCACTAAACATTTATTGACTACCTGCAACTATGCACAGGATTGCACTCCATGTACTGCATTGACACTATGCTTCATTATCGACGCTTTCACTGTAGCTGTACAGGAACCTGCTTCTGGATATTTGAATAACAGTAAGATAAAGTGGGACGAAGGAGGCAGAAAAGATAGGCTGATAAATTGGCTTATTTGTTCATTTTGACAGCAAACATTTTAATTTCATTCAGAGATTTAGCAACAATGATTTCAAAATCAAGCTTATGCATGAAAAAAATGTTCTTTGTGTTTGCTACATGTTATCGAAGCTAATATTGCATCTCCAACTATTTCTGATTTAAATCTATTGGTAGCTGTTATCTGGTCAAAAAAGTTAATCCCTGCTATCTCAGAATAAAATTCTATTGTCTTTTTTGCCAAGCATACGCAACCTTTGAGCCTTGCGTCATTTATAACAGTAAAACTTGTTTGTACTTGGCTGAGCAGCAGGTAATTTTTTAAATACCTCTCCTGGTCGGGAGATAAAATTGTATTACATGTAAGTATCATAAAAAGGAACTATGGAATTTACATTCATTATACAGGGATGTCACATCATTGTACTCTATTAATGTCTTCTCTAAATCAACATCTTCTTTTAATTATTTGGAATTTACCTTATTATACTGAAAGACATACAAGTAAGAATTGAAGACGAAAAAATGTGTACGAAAGAGAAGATCTTATGTGGATCCGAATAAGTGTTGTTGGCATACATATCTTATTTTGCTTCATAGAAGTTTATTCGTTGATATCTCTATACCTCCACAACTACATCTTTTAGAGACTGCTGTAAAACATAGTTTTGTTCGCTTGAAGCAAAAATTTGCAGCTTTGTTTTAGATATTTCAAAAAGTCTTGAAACTTGTATTATACTTGATCTATTATGACACACAGACATGTATATATTAGAATTAGTTGAAAATTGATCTGTTGTCTCAGATCATAGTGAACGAGAAGGAGTGTTTGTTTCTAAGTACTTAAACATCCTATCATACAGAAGCCTAAGTCACCTCTGTCATAAAACCGAACAGATAGCAGAATTAAACTGGATATCAGCAAGCAGTGTTTCATTAACATTTGTTTCATAATATTCCAGTTTATTTAGAGGCATGATAGGTTCTTTAGAAGTTCTTCTGCTAATTAGCTACATGTTTACCGTTTTGTTCATTACAATTTAAAAAGGTCTGCTGCGTATAGCCAGATTTTTGAAGTTTGGATGCCATGAAAATGGAAGTGAAAAATAGATAAGGTACATCAGTATAATTACAGAGAGAAATAGTAATAAATACTTGGAAGAATATCTTGGGCGTTCAGAGCAAACACCGAGGCCGTCAAACCCCTTACTTTCTACTTTATTCTATGAAAGAAATCATGTTATCGAATCCATTCTGAAAAATCAACCGATTCTTAATAATCAACAGCTCCCTACTGGTACTCTTAGTACCCAACATTACCTTTCTCATTTTCCCACTATCCCCATCTTCTTCATCTAAACTATAAACCAGGCATCTTAATCTACATAGTTATCCTCCCTCTCCATCGTAACTTCAAAATTTACTAGTTCCTCAGGACCTTTAGCAATTATTTTTCAAATCCATTATCAGGCTCTCAAACAAAACTACCTGCTGGCACATGCATTTCCCTATTCACATTTTACTCCATTGGAACATCAATATGGTAATCAATGGAACTGCTAATAAGTTTTAAAGAAATAAGAGGATTGATTAGTTTATGAACAAAAATGTTTATCGTCAAAAGTTAAATCGTCAGATTATAAACATATTGATGAAAATAAGATAAAGGTATTTTGCTGTTGAAGAAGAAGTAATAACCTCTATTAAAAATATCTGTGACTGTAATTCGAAGGAAATTTTGAAAAGAGACCATGACTCTGGTAGTCCGCTTCATTCACTCTCACGCCAAATAGAGGCCTAAAATGTCCATACAGAAATAAGAAACCACATCACTGCAACAACAGCACTGCTTTCGTAGCCTTTATTACACAAAATAGAATCCAGGCTGGTGAAGTCAAGATCTCCTTTGATATCACTTCATTACACACAATTATACCCGTTAATGATACCTTGGGAATTATCAAGGATCTACTTGAATATGATGATTCAATGCAATCAAGAACTCTACTGAAGCCTACAGACATCCTGAATTTACTACAAGGATTTCTTCCAAACAAATGCTTCCTACCCAACAATGACATATACAAACAAAACATGGCTTTACCTATTGGAGCTCCGACATCTTCAGTGATTGCTGAAATGTTAATCCAAGAGTGTGATACCACAGCATTATCAGCAGCAGGACAGGGACCAATTACATGCAAAGATAAGTTGACAATGTTTTCGCCAGTATATTGACAGTCTTCACTCAAACACCATGTTCAACTTGGAGAAAGAAGAAGAAAGATTATTACCCTTTCTTGATTTCCTAGTGAAGGGACAAGCAGGATGTACTATTGGTGTTGCTATCTACAGGAAATTAACACCCACCGACCAGTATCTTAATAACAAATCACACCATCCAGTTTCATGTTGTTGTAGTGTTATCGCCATTCTGTTTGGAAGGGCAAGAAGCATCATTTCAAACTCATTCGACCTCAGAAAGAAAGAGTCAATGCTTAATTTCCAGAAATTAAAAAAGTACATTGGAATTCTTATTTACTTTAATTAGCCATGTCCCCTTCCAAGTTTTTAAACTCGTAATATTCCACGGGTTTGCAAGTATCTTTGCACACTTCCTTCCTAAAGTTCCTGTCACTACCAATAACTGACCGTCATCTAAATCTGCAATGGTTTTAAACGAGGTTATTGGATACTATTCATAATGCTATATTCGCGTGCACATTTCATGTCTCAGGAGATGACCAAAGGTAATGCTATCGGTGTCGTCCCCTGAAACACTTTCTCTGTGATGGTTTGAAATAATGTATTGTTAACTGTAGAACTGAAACTTCTTGATATAACCCGAAGAGTTTCAATAGTAAATGGCAGTGAAATTTCTCACGTTGCATCATTTTGGTCTGTAGTCTGTGACGATAGTAAGGTATTCAATACGAAGAATAGTCCTGAGATGGACAAAATCAATATCATCAGTATACCTTAATTTGTTGATTAGATTAGTAGTTGATTTCAATGCATAAGAATGTTCAGTTGTGATCTCTTGGTTGTCTAGCTTGCTGCAAAGTGTAATGCCTTCTCTGTGTAGACCGTTAAGATTTCTGGAAATTTCAAAATCCTACCAGCTGCATTCTCACTGCTCATTAAAAAAAACTAGTTGTGGAGGAATATGCTACAAAGAGACTTTTATGACGCAACACTGCCAAGAAGTGACAAAAGCAAGCAAAAACAAGATAATGACTCGAGGAACGTTGTACAAACCGTATTATTAGACCAACCTGACGATGGGAGAAGTATCTCTCGAAACGTAGCTCAGAAAAAACTTACGACTCATAACATGATAAAGCTCTTACATATATCGTATTATTATTAGAATTTGAATGGTAAATTGCAAAGCATCATATTTGTAAGGAGATATGAACACTATCAAGCTGAGAACTACTCTGTGAAATTAATCGAGGAAACACACGTAATAGATCTGTAAGTTGTATTGTTAAAGAAATACAAACTGTTGGACATATCTCAAAGGTCATCCAAAAATGAGGAAATGAAGGTGGAAATGGACCAGAGATCTCTTGTATGTTCACAATTAAAGGAGAACTCTGCAGAATATTTGACGTATAACAATGTATAACTGAGCCTTAAGGAGCAACAACTTAAAAAAAGAAGATAACAATTTTTTAGTTATTACATTTATTTGTGCTTATTATCATTGGTGATTTGGGGTCTGAACAACGCTGTATTTTTTAACGGCATGCATATGTTCAATATAGTTAATTATCAACTATTGTGTTTAGTTCTTTCCCAACTTCCATGAAAGCCACATTTGTCATTTTGAATTTTTATAGCTCTAACAACGCAATTTCCTGTTATTTAGATACCAGGACATGAAGTGTTTTTTCGAGGGGTGATAGTATACTGTTTTATATGGCAAATGTTGTAAGTTAAGGTAGGAAGATCACTAGTGCTGTTTTTAAGTACTAGCAGAGACTGACATCTTTAAAAATAAAATGGAGCTATCGACATCAAGAGAAAAAATTACGACGACGAGAAAAAGACAAGGCAAGGACAAAATGATAATGACAGTTCAAGGTGCTTATGGATTAGTTATTTCCTATGCATCTTCTTACTAATCAATTTCATTGGCATCATAGTAATACATCATTACCGAACTGATAAATAAGTTGAAAACAAAAATAAGCCAAGATCCTATCAGTAGTCATGGGTATTGCATCACTATCAAAAGTATGGTCAGCATCAGGGGACCAAGCCCATATCCAATTTGACTTAATCAGTGTACTTGCGCTCAAAAAATGCAGTTATGTGGCAAGACAATGAGTAACTTGATCATTAAAGTTGAGGAAGGAACTTCTTCCGAGCCGTGGTCGAGCCAGTTTTACTTTATGGATCCACTATGAAAAACCTAGATGGTACCTACACTAGGGTGTTGTGAGCGATTCTCAATAAATCTTGGACCGAGGATTCGACATTAGCAGAATTTTATGGAAACATCCCGGCAGTTAGCGACACTATGATGGAAAGGCGAATGAAATTTGCTGGACATTGCTACCATAGCAAAGACCAATTAATTTCATCCCAGCTATTTTGGAAGCCAACGCATGGTAATAGACGGATTTCTGTGTTTTTGTTTTTGTTTTGATTTTGGGTGCTGCGCACGCATGCGCGGAAAATTGGGTGCAAAACATAATCGGCGCCATTCGTGTTTTTGCTTGAGAACAGTGTGTTGTGGTGCGTTGTACAGTACTGTTATCCTGATTTTTAGTTATATTTTACATTTACTACGAAGAAAATGCCATCTTGTTGTGCTGTAGGCTGCACGAATCGAAGTACTAAACAAAAAGATTTTGTTTTTTATCGGATACCAAAGAAAAATAGGAAGTTGAGAGAGCAGTGGTTGGGGCAAATTCAAAGGTTAGATTGGAGTGAACAACAGATCGAACATGCAAGAATCTGCAGTGCACACTTCATATCTGGTTAGTATTTTTAATATAATAACTATTTCTTACTGTTTTGTATGTGTTTCCTCAGTATGTTTTGTATGTTATGTAAGATCTAAGGATTGATTTGACATTTTAAAACTTTGTCTGACTCTTTAATTTTTGATGTTATTAGGTAAGAAGTCTGATGATCCTTCCAGCCCAGCTTACATCCCTACGATATTTAAGCACAAACTTTACGATAAGTCAAACAAAGTTCAAAAACGTCAACGTCATGAACGACTTTTATTACGAAGAAAATCAAAGGAAAATGAAAGTGTTGTAGAACCTAATGAACCTGAAGACCAGTCTGTGGAAACGTTCCCTGAGGAACAGATTAATGAAGAAGAGGACAGCAGTAATCTCATAGACCTTGAAAAACAAGGTAAAATATTTTAAACATTCCTTAATTTATATACTTTCGAGTCTGGAATAGACGCTTATTTATTTTTGGAAATTTTTCCACACACCCCGTTTATTTCAGACACACTACTTTGAGCAAAACTTCCACCCACCCCACTTATTCCCACCACCCCTTGTATTCCTAAGTTTATCAAGTTAGGGTTTCTTTTTTCAGTTGTGGCACGCTGTAGGAAATAGGTTTTTAAAGGATAATTTTATTAATAATGGATGAAAGATTTATTTAATTTTCACTTGCATAGATGTTCAAAGTTCTCAGTTAAGACAGTAGTTTACATAACATATAGATTTTTGTTCTGTACCAGAAATCGTCTGTTTTTATTCCTCATTTATATGTCTATGTTTTCTTTTAGAATTTTCTGTTGAAGTGTTGAAAGCGAGAAACACCTATTTGGAAGAAGAGGTTAAAAATCTGAGACAAGAACTTGCAGAGACACAACACCTCCTTAAGATGACCCAAAGTGACTCACTAGAGATGACTAATGAGATTAGGAAACTGAACAAGAAACTATGTACAGCAGATAAAGCTGTCTTTCGTTACAGAAATTTTAAAAGTCGTGGACTTATGTTGCAATTTTATACAGGTATTAGCCATGAAATTGGTTGTTACAGTATGGACCACAAGATACTGGTACAAACATTTCAACAGTCGCAGATCATCTTTTATTAGTGCTGGTTAAATTAAGAATGGGTTTGACAAACAAGGATATTGCGTACCGATTTCAGGTCAGTGAAGCTGTTGTCTCAAGAGTTTTCCGCTCGTGGCTACCAAAGCTTTCAAAATTTATGACAGAAAATCTTATATATTGGCGTGAAAAGAAATCACTAAGAAAGAATCTGCCTGAATGTTTCAAAAAGCTCTTAATTTTTTCAAATATTTTTCTTGATCTTCCTTTTCGAGATTTTTAAAGTAATCAGAATTTTTCGCCCACGTGAGATTAACATGAGTTGCCATTTTGAGAAAAGGTCGGTAGAAGAACAAGAAAAACGTCACTTGAAATATTTTCTGGACCCTCGTGCTCAATTCGAGTTTGTTATTATTATGCAGTGGTTTTACGTCAACAGGCTGTGAATAATTAAGCTTTTACGCTGATTGACGATGTAACGAAAACATTTTCTGCTGGGTTGGGAAAAAAACAATCGATATCTTCAGACGGTGTCAAAGTTTATTTATCGAAAAAGAAATAATCAAAGCCAGGTTTGGAAGTCGAGAAAAAACAGTGATAGATAAAACAGGAGTAAGATGGCGGCTGAAATCTTGCAAAAATTACATTAAAAAGCGGATGGTTTCAGAATTAAATCGCGTATTAATTAAGGGAAATACAATGATATCCACCATCTTTGTTTATATTTTGCACCCGAAACCGCGTGGAGACTGAAAACGATAATAATAATGCGTCATCAGAAACCCGTCTATACGAAAAGACGTTGGAAAACATATGTGGATTTGTTATGTGAGGACACTGGACTAAGTGCTACAGAACTGCAAAGAACTATGACGTATCGGAACATATGGAGACAACGAATCAGAGTGGCCCGGGCAACCACCCGACCCGGTAAGGTGATAAGAAAGTCCAAGAGCGAGCGTTAAGTGGTTTCAAATTCGTTGTTTAACTGTCAGATGGAGCAATGATACACATTACGGGGTCTCGGCTTCATTTGCCTGAAAATTAAAAGTGACAAAAGTGAAGGTAATTCTTTTCTTTGTAAAGGTATTTTATTTAATGACTGTCTTCCAGGAAACTCAGATTTTTATTACATTGAATCGCTCATAAGGTGAACAATTCTATTTTTAGTTTTTGAAAACGTACCAGTGCATCAATTATATCAGGTCTGCAATGTATATTGTTATCTAAGAATTTCGGGGGGAAAAAGAGAGTGGCAGGTGTTCTTGTTCAAGACAAATATTTTCTGTTCAAAGATCATTTTTCCCTCTTAAGAAATGGTTGTGGCATATTTGTAGCAAAATGCTTTTGAAACTAAGGTCAAAAATAATAACTATGTTGCAAAAAGCATGTGTAGAATTGACGTCTTAATTGAGGGGAGCAATTTTTAGTGAATAATATTACAGTCACAAAGGCTATATTTACATTTAGAGTAGTTTACTGTGTGGGTGGAAAATCCTTACTAGCGTTTTACTGCTCTGGATAATTTTTAAATTCCAATAACCTATTGTGAACATTTTTCAAGAAATTAAAAGTGACAAAGGAAAGACATGGCATTTGAAATCACTAAATATTCTTTAATAAATAAATTATTTCCCCTACCATTGCCTCAAAGAGGATAAAAATATATAACGTTCATCGAATTGGAATCAATATAGTAAGAAAGAAATTTAACTCGAAAGCTGAATTTACTTGCTTCTCTGAGCTTAAAAAAGAGCAACTGAGTCTGTAGTATTCAAGAATGTCCGGTGGTAGCTTGGAAATAAGTAATCTTAGCCCCTTCCAATTTTTAAAGATTTCTAATATCATTATCAAATAAAAGAACATATTGGCACGAATAAAGACACTAAAATTTTATTGACAATTGGGACCGAAATACACCTGATTTGAATATTGAATTGCCAGGAAGTGTAAGTAGGTTCCGATAAGAACTAGTAAAAATGATTTGTATTTTGTCGTTTGCTAATAATTTTTTACTACTGTCTTACCATTTTTTTCCCCATATCCTCATATATGTAATAAAAAGAGTTTATTCTAGTTGATATAACTGAGGTAAATCAAATAAATGCTTTTTAATCAAGACACATGTTGACAGATGTTTATTATATTTTTATTGTAAACAACTAAATTGTATCATCCTCTATAAAGATAGAAATAATAATAATAATAATAATAATAATAATAATAATAATAATAATAATAACAGGGGGCTTTACCACGATGTCTAATAGTCTCATAAGTGGGGTTACCCTGACAAATTTTGAGAGTCTCAGTATAAAGGTATTGCATCCCGCCTAGTGTAGGGCTTGATAAGCAAAGAGAAGTTAGACAGGATAAAAGCTGCTAGTAGAAGTACAGTGTCACAGTGTGGTCACTTGTTTTTTATTTGTCATGTTATCTTTGTGTCAAGATATTTGCAATTCTTCGTCAACTATTTGACAAAAGTTCACAGGAGTCACGAAATTCCCACTGGTGTCTAGACAGAAAAGAATTTGGAAATTCAAAGAATCATAAAGAAGCATATCATCATTATCCATTCTATTAGATACGGCAGAAAAGAGGAACTTTCTTTGTACAAATGAAATAAATTTCATATCTTTTACATCTTACTACTTTTACGGGTGAATGGATAAATGATACAATATCGGTAACAATTAGAAAATAGTTGAAGCAGAATGACAGAAAAGAGATGCTGAAGAGCGTGTTGGTAAGCTCACACCCACAGAGATATGTCATGGGGTTTTTTTTTTTGTAAATCTGAAAGGTATATAGGGTACATTTCTTTGTAATTATCGCCATTATTATCAGCTTTTCAAACCCAATCAACGAGGAAGTTCAATTAAAATCTTTTATAACTTTGCAGTGGAAACCATTTTACAGCAAATAATATTTAGGGATGGGAAGATCACCAATATCTTGTGGTTATTAATTAAGAACCAATGACAGAGCATCTTTAGCACAGNCCCAAGTGAATGAAATTTATGATCAAGACCGGGAATTCAATGTTTTTTAATATTGGTTATGCGATCGAGAATAATAATAAAGAGACAGTATCTGATATTAACGACAAATGTAAACCGGCAAAGGTAATGATAAAAGTAGTTCAGCTCAAGCCTTCCGAGCAAATAAACGACCGAGTTTAGGGACACCAAAGTATCTGATATTAATGACAAATGTAAACCGTCAAAAGTAATGATAAAAGTAGTTCAGCTCAAGTCTTCCGAGTAAATAAAGGACCGAGTTTAGGGACACCAAAAGAAAGAAAGCAACTTTAACGTTTGTAATACTAAATCCTGATGGTGCTGTTCAGTGACATACTTGTTGAGGTAGTACTGGTAAAATACGAATGTTTGAACTGTATTTTGTAGGCTTTTATTAGTGGAGCACAACGTGTAGATGGTTTTGTATCAAAAGAGACAGTTCTAGCAAAGTTCAGTTTTGAAAAATTATCTCTAATTCACTCCTGTAAGTACAAAGGATAGGGTATAGGATACTTGTGAAACCGGGTTCTGTAAGAAACCTGTTAAACTGTTCATTAGGCATGATCTTGACTCTTTCAGCACAAAGAATGCCGACGCCTAACTCAACGCGTCCACATTTAACAAAGATCGAGAGGTCGATGTGCGATGATAAAGAAGGTAGAAAGGAATAGATGCATCTTATATTAGTTTTTATAAGTTTAGGGTAAGAGTTTTCTATTATTTCAAATGTATAAAACAAAAGTCACAGTCTCCACCTTAGCAAATATTTTGGTTTCTCTTTAACAGGTTCTGTCCCAACTTCAAATGTGCCTTGGAAATAATAAATGAAATGGGTATTATATCCATTTACAGCTCAGGTCTTGAGATGTGGTAGGAAAGTGGATAGAAGATTTAAGGATTTCGAGGGGAGACAGATATAAAATACCTGCAGCAGTGAGGTATGCAGCAGTAAAGAGGAAGGGTTTATCAAAGTATTAAGTCAATTTTATTTGCAATTCAATTAAATAATTTAATCAAATTGTTGCAAATAGAAGGTATCTCAGGGTTGGTTACCGGGGCAAATATACTCTTCAGTCCGAAATCCTCAATAGATCATTTCACCACACGAACCATCATGTAGATTTGTTTCAAAGAAGGAAATGGTTTTAACTTAATTTTGGCTTGATACAATTTTATGTCATTACATCACTCAAGCCTTTATTTTTTCGATTACTTATTACTTATGGTATAATGGAATGTTATTTAAAATCAAGGAAATTGTAGGATGATTAAAATTTTGGTGGTAATATTAAATTTGTAAACGTAATTAAAAAATAAAGAAATTCTGATTCGAAACAAGAACCGCTTCAAATTTTGTATTTGAGTATTTATAGTTTGACCTTACTTCACTTCTCAAATATGGAAAAATTTCTTGACCCCGTAATAAAGATTTGTGAGATAAAATAAAAGTAAAAAGGTCATAGTTACCTGAGGCTAATGTAGATGTCTCAGGTCCTAGAAATGAAAGGCTTGTTGTTCGGAAAAAGTTGTTGGAAACAAAAGGTAGTATTATAAACAAACTGAGGTGTCCTAGCAACAAAACATATAAAAGCACAGTTGTACTACTCGCCGTGAAGACACAATTGTGGTTTTGTTACTTTAGTTCATTTATTAACTGCTTCTTTGAATATTTGAACACCATCTTGGGACCTATAAATCTTGGGTTAAACTATATCTTGGGTCCGATAAGCTATATCTTGGGTCCGATAAAGACTTCTTGCAGAAAACGAAAAGGGTCAAATTAGGATTATTTAATGAGATCAGATTTAACATTTGATCAATACTTAAGAAACAAATAACTATTTTGGACCAAAGGTACCTTGTATCAGTATTCTTAGAATTCTTAGTATTCTCAGTATCAATTTTATCTTTGTTACCTCAAACTTTCTCGTAACAAGAGGTCTGACAATTCTCCCTTTTAGATCTATTAGTCGCTATAAAGAAACCATCAGTTGATGATCTTTGATCAAATGACCACAGATGAGTAACAAGGGATTCCACCAGAAATTATAAGAAAGAGCAGTATGCTGTGTAACATGCTACACATACGCGACTTGGTTTAATGCGGTATCGTGGAAAATTGGAAAACATTTTAATTTTTCTTAGAAAAATGTGAATAAAGGAATCTACAGCTTTGTAAAGCAGCATATTTCTCAAAAAGGTATAGGACTGAAGATTTTTGCCTTTGTGGCAGAAAATGTCGTTTGCCATTGTCATTTCTTAAGTTGGGCATCTATCAAAAGAGTGATAACTATAAAAAACCAAGAAATAGCGTAAATTTGTGTTTTTATTTTATTATTGATTATTTTTAGGTAACAGTGATGAAAATGTAAAAACCAAAAATTTACCATAAATGACAAAGACGTAGAGCAAGATTTTGTGAAGGTAGTTGGTATAGGATATGTTGATAAAAATGTACTCCTTAAAAAATAATAATCAAAGATAAACAGTCAATATTCTTGATAGCTTGATTCCATTTACTGGTGTTATTTCTGTCACACAAATATCTAACCTTTGATGTAAAACGTTTACTGAGACGAACCAATCATATGGTGAAAAAGTGTCTTCATTTCTCTCTCAAAGAAAGATCTGTGATCCACCAAGAACCCCATAATTTCCTTTACAATACATAGAGTACTGTTGCAAAGAATAGGCTTTCAATTCAAACCATGACTGCGTATACAAGGTTTTTTTGTTCTAACTGGTGCGTACTCTCACATCTTGATTTTGCGGGTTACGGGTGGCATCACACTGACAACACTGAGTTTTATACATTTTGACATAGCTTTTAATTCAGTTCACCTTGGTAAACCAGCACAGATAATGAAAATATGTGGAATATCAGCATAAACTACAGAGGTGGCAGCCTTACTATAAGAAAATGTACAAGCACAAATGTTATCCTCAGATCCTAAATTAGATTGCTCTAAAGTAATTTTAGGAGCGTCACTGGGGAATACTTTAGCATATGTACCATTTTCCCTTTTACTTGGCAAATAAGGCGCGAAAGATAAAACTTACTAAAGAGGTGTTTCCTTACAGCTACATCAATAAACATCAAAAAATAAAATCATTGATGCAATTTTTCGGGTGACCTTGTTCTTGTGCTTTACATAATAAAAAAGACAACCACTACAACTTGGAATCGAAGCAGCTGCTGAGGCTATTGTTTTACACAGCTGAGTAAACAGTGTACAACCAAGATCAAGTTCCTTGTGACGCATAGATGAATATTAGTGCATACATAAGGACACTAGAATTGGAGTGATGTGACCTATTGCTAACAATATGCAGATCATATGGAAAGTAGCTTCAAGGAGAAAAATGAAGATTTAGTTCTTAAGAGCTACATTTGACATACGCTGTCACAAGTAAAGCTTGATGTCTAATTGCTCTGAATACCTGTTTCAAAATTTTACTATTCATTATGCTTAAGACTACTAAGCACATATTTTTGGATGAAAATTCAATGATTTACAGAGGAATAGAGAACATTACAAACGTCATTTAAGTATTTCATAATGTGCTTGTCGCCACCACCCGTCGTTTCAAATTCTACTGTCTCATTTGATTTTTTAATTATTCATTGTGGACTATTCGATATGTCAACCTACTTGATTATTTGCTGTATCTCTTACTGATTGATCATTGGGATTTCACAGGTCTACTAACCGGATTATTCAAATATCTGATCTATTCAGCTCATCTTTCTCTCCGAACAATGGTTTGGTTGGCATCAAACAATCTTTTCACTTAATTGCAATTTGAATACTGATCAGTTAATCGAAAACCGATTATTTGGCCTTCGGTGGACAGCACTAGTTTGACGATTCCCTAGAAAAGTTTTATTTACATTGCATTTAGATCGTTTTGGAAATGTTGTCCAAATCAATAACAACTTTCATCTTGTTTACGTTATACGTCGTGATTGGTTGCTGCAGACAACCACGTAAAATGGAGGACAACAGATGATTTGGAAAAGAATGACGGTTGCCTTGAATCAGTCTTGGTACTGGTATAGGAGATGCAGATAGGGCATTATTTGAATGTTGTTCACCGTCTACAATTTTTTAGAATATGGTGTAGAGGTCATAGGTAACCCATAAGCATCGTAGAAGATGAAAAACGTTTAGATGATCAGTGTGGTTCAGGGAAAACAACCTTTATTTTGAGGCTCTTTTTCACACAGAATCAATGAATATTTTATAATTTAATGTTTCCTTTAATTGATGTTGTCTTTAATTAGAGACTTAGTACAAGCAAAGGTAATAGAAGAGAGACTTGATTGGAAACTCTATTAGAACAAAAGATGATGTTTCGGCTTGTTGATATTTGATAATACCAGACTTTATTCACTTCTGTTTTCCAGCTTCCTGAGCAATTTGTGTGATTATTCATGTAATTGGACGTTATTTATGTGAATTTTAATCGTTTTATCATTCGACGTTTTTAATAAGTCTCTTTTCCATTCTCTTTGATGCCGGAAGCTTATCATACTATGAGCACATTAAAGAAAGGTAGTTTTGTAGATTTTTTTGCTTAAATGCAAACAACTTTATCAAGGAGATTTATTTTTCGAAAATGAAAAGTAGGCCAGGTGTGCTCATTGTCTTAAAAGATTTTTGCCATAGAAATTCATGTCTGTAGTTTGACAAATTCAGCTTATTTTGTGTTGATTAATTTTCTCGGATTTTCCTAAAATATTTGTGAAAAAAAATTCTCATTTTTTAATGAAGTACTAGACGTTTTCTTTTAGTTACAAGAATAATATTTCAAATCTTACCTTAAATTGTGTATTTTTTCTTATCACAACACATCTTCAGTTAGAATTTGCATCAACCAAAATATTTACTTGCAAACACCTTGTGAACATAATAAAGACAATAAAAAGCTTACAACCAAACAGTTTCTAAAATACCATTGTATGTGGTAATATTCTTTTATTATACAGACCTTTTTGTGAGACACTGCAAAAATCTTTTTGCTGTGGCTTATTTTGAAAAAACTAACCCACGCCTCAAATAAATTTTTTGGAAGCAACAGAGCCGTAAATAGACTAAATAAATTTGGAAAACCCTACTGCTTACCTCACTGAAATTTAGACAAGTGAAAATGAACACCACTATATCACTACAACAATCTTTAAAAATAAAGTCACAAAAAAGGTACTTCACGCGTAAAAGATAAAAAACTACTTGATGTGTCTAGTAAAATTGTTATAGACAGCTTTCCAATTTGTTTAGAGACTGAAAACAAATGTTCTGCACCGATTTGTAATCCCTGTCTCGACCTGTAAAGCCTCATTTCCGATTTGTAATATCAGATTTAAACTATTATGAATATTCTGAAGGATAGAGTTGATAATTGCAGTTCGTCTCCTTAAGAAATTTTTACCCTCCAGATCGGAGTTCCAAAGTCGAGTTACATTCATTATACTGCAATAAAATACTGGTACTTAGAAAAAAATGTTCCTTGCAGAAACGAGAATACAAACGTAGGGTCATTGTCAAAAGTGTTTTTGACGTTTGTGTTTCCAAAAATGTTTTTAATTATATGCCACCCCAGATATTTATCAAACAGAACCAACCATGATGTATTTCACATCGATGATTGGATAAAGCGATTAGACTAGACGATTTGCTGAGCCAAAGCTTTTGATGATTCGTTTCAGATTCACCGTAATTTCTCCATTTTTTTTAGATTTGGGCAAGTACCTAACATCATTGATGTAAGTATGCGAAAGGTGTGCCATATCAATGTACACTGGCTTATCTAACAAGTACAAATCGGGGCAGGAGAGGTTACAAATAGGAACAGAGATTACATGTTGGGGAAGGGATTACAACTCGGTGAAGAACAACAGTGAATAGTTGCTATATTTGAGTATAAGACAAATTTAAATGATACTGGTTATAGTACAATACACATTCATGAAAATTATACTAGAAGAGTGGAGGCATTGTTTGTAGTTTTTTAAACACATGGTTTTTGCAGCTTAATGTTCGACCACAGAAGTTTAGCAGGCAACAATAATACACAATATACTGCTACGCAACAATAAAATGAGCTCACCTTATATGTTATCATTGGAATTTGTAGCCTCTTCATTAATAAGGGTACCATTAAAGTTGGTTCTTCCTGAATTAATATGAATGAGCTCTTGGTAGTCTGCATCCAGATTGTGAATCCTCGAGTTTATGCAACTGAATTTTTCATTATTATTTCTCAATATTGTTTTCCATGAGAAACTTAATTGTTATTGCGGATAGTTTCTTTGTCCTTACAGTAAAAATACTGTTAATGTACAAATTATAAATTTCATGACCTCTTTCTTGTACTCAGCATCATTACCCTTTACAATATTCCGACAACATTTGGCATAACGAAAACTCAAAGTTTCGCAAGACACCCTCCTACGAAAATCTGCTGTCAAACTGTTCTTCAAAATAGTCAATAGTCTTGACTGTTATAGATGTTTTATAGTAGATTTTGAAACTCTTCGCTCTCTACTTTGTGGAATGGAGGCATTATCGCATCATTTTTTCTTCCCTGAAGACTTCTTGTTACAGGCATAGTAAACTTTGTGAGGGTAAAAACCTGAAAACAATAAGCTAGGAAAACTATAAACACATAAACTAGTTACTTGGAATCTTTACTTGTTTCCAACTTCCATCTGTCTTTATGAGAAGCTCTCTTGTAAAGAGCATTTGCCAGACGCACTTTGTTTTTGGCTTTAACGACATGTTCTCCTGTAACTGGAGCTCAGACGATTTCCTTCATAGGGACTTGGATTTGGGAGTGAAGAATTTCTTGGCCGGATGTCCTTCCTGACGCCAACCAATGTCTCTTTCTTTTCTGAAGTTCAAAAGTCGCCTGGGGGGGGGGGGATCTAACCCGGAACCTTTTGGTTACCGCACAGTTGTGCTAACCATTAAGCCACAGTTCTTCCATTTGCGACACGCAGATAAATGTAAAACAAGCTTCCAAAATTTTTTGTTTTATCAGTCATATCAGGTGGATCTTTTAGCTTTAGCTTTCATAAACCATCTTTTGTAAACATTTGAGCAGTGTAAGTTTCTCTAAGAGGCAAGTTACTAAAACTGTATAATTTCTGTGTCATTATCTATCTTATTCTTATTAGAGGAAACTTGTAGAACTTAGCAATCCAAAGATATAATCTGTTTTTAACACTATTCTTAAAATAGGGCAACTTGGGCCATAAAAATAATGCTATGGATGTTCAGAACGTCTCAACAGAACCACCCGATCCAACCATAAAATAAGGTATATTAATTCCAAAGTTTCTTTCCTTTTCTCGTGTTTTATTCCAATGGTTCTGCGTAAGGCGCTCTGAACATCCTTAGCAAGATACCAATGTTCTATGCTGTTTTATGCCAAGAATACCAGTGAGCTTTTAAGAAGATTTGTCAGACAACGCATTTTTCAGTGTTACTTCGTCACACCATCCACCTTAAGGAAGATACTGTGAAAACCAAAGGACTCAGTCCTACTTGAAGAGAGAAACAATTTAGATTACAGACTAACTTGTAAGGATTTTCCTGCCTCCTATGTTAATGAATCATAGCCTCCATTTGGTCATAGGGAAAAGGAGTACAAGAAAACTGTTTAAGAAGATGGTACTAGGAGCCATTAAATAGCCAAACATCGCTGGAAACAAACTTACACCTTTAATTGTGAAAATAGAAATATTGTAGACAAGGAAACCAACAATAAGCAAGAAAGATAAAAATCCATTGAAGCTTGCCGGAGAGAAATCGCGTCAACAGTGTATCTTCACTATTCCAGAAATATAACTTCCAGCACTAGAGAAAGAAGCACAGAAAACGCAAGATAGATATGGATTTACTCTTCTAAAAAATTTGATTCTCGTCACCATGAGGGTCTATACCGTGGAAATATAAAACAGATGTACCAACTATCTTCTAGTAATAGCCTGACGATAGAAGGAGTGTCTCTTAAAATTTAATCCCTGCAAAGCTTATGATTCATAGTATGATAAAGCTCCTATATCTTTGACTTCTACTGAATCCATGCAGTCAAGAACTTTTAAGGCGACGAATATATTGACTGTTGGTTTCATATATATATTTTCCTGTAAATACTCCAAGTCGTGGTCCTATCGATTCATACTAAATTAATTTCAAGCCACCAAAGCACATTTTCGAAATAATTCTCAGAATGTCACCTTATCTACCTCTAAGGTTACTAAACTATAGGAAATGTCATGGATTTGTGCTGTAGTGATGCTATTTACAACACTATGCCCCCAAAAGGGATGTTTTGCTTACCAGCGAGAACTACTGTGTATGGAGATATGATAAATCACACCTGTTTCAGCTATTCGCTTGCTTATTCCTGCTGTCCATAAAAACACTTCCCTTTTCTCCTTCTTCAATTAGTTTCCTCAATTTATAAGCTTTTTGTAGTGACTCTGGTTAACAGCACAGTTCACAATTACTAAAGATTTTTGGCCTCATTTCACTTTGTTAATGGTTTCACTTTAGCACAAAAAGCCCATAGCGTATTGTACATTAATATAAAAAATGTAGTCAAAGCCCTTTACTTTACATACCCCATTAAACTTTCTTTCCTTTTTACCTACCAGACAGTAAAATCTTATTGAAAGGCTGAGCCCTCAGATGGTTTTGTAGCAGAAAGTGCTTCATGTTTCTGTGCATGGTTTTGATTTGATTGACCTAATGACCTATATCCATATTGTCAATAAGGTGATCTTCCACATCATCAGTGCCTCCTGGCTTGCTAGTTAATCGTCACTGTATATTTTCTTCCAGTTTCCTGGCTTAATGGAGCCGCTTCCTTTCGAAACTGAAATTTATAAATAAATCAACTTAACACATCAAGTTCCAAGAAGAAAAAGTTGATTACCAAATGTCTGTACCACGTATTTTCAAATGCAGTAGAAAAGAAGAGGTACGTTAGTAATATTGATAAAACTTCCTTTTAAAAAACTTACAACATTAGAACATAATTTGTCTCCTTTCTCATTGCAGATAAATAAAACAAGTAAGCAAGTTCTGTTTGTTGTTTGTTACTGAATACTACACAACAAGCTATTTTTAAGGTCTAACTAATTTGCTTTATACTAACTCATAAATAATTCATCACAACGATGCTACAACAAACACATACAATAAAGAGATTTGAGGCTTGCTAGAACTTACAGTAGCTTGACTGTTGATAGTTACAGCAAGAACAGCACTACTAACTTCAGTTGAAGCTAGTACTTTTATAATAAAGTATAATGAGCTATTGGCCGTATAACATATTGTAGACATTTTCCTTGTCTGTGCTTGTGTTGTTCAGCTGGGTATAAAGCAAATAATTTACCAGTTTTATCCCATTTATTATTCAATGACATCAGAAAAAATTGAAGGCAACGAAATATTGTTACCAACACCATTGTTTCGCATTATGCTATCAATAAAGATGAAATTAAAGAATTTAATCGTTCAGGTAAAATTCTAGTTCATATCGCCCATTTTAATAAATTTATCAGTAAATAGGAACATGAATTAAAAGAATCAAAACAACTTCATTACTAATAAATTAGCATTTATGCTCAATAGTTGAATTTTGATCATCAACTAGACCCGCAAAGTAGTTAAACCCAGCAACTTTACAGCTGAAACTACAACATGAGGTTTCTTTACTATCTTTTCTGACGTCCAAGACTTGCTATATATATTAAAGATTATTTTAATATCTTCATTTCAGCTGCCATGGGTTATTATGTAAAACAATACATAGCTAGTTTATTTTGATTTCACATGAATTAAAATAAACTTTTTTGTCGCCTTTTAAATTTTTGTTTTATTGCGAAGTAAAACACTGTATAATTAAATTCAGTGGGTGAACAATGTTCCAAATACCGGCTTAAATGTTAAAGAAACCATAATGTTAAGCTTTAACTTGCAGACCTTTTGTGTGGCGATATTTTGTGTGGTAGAGATCAGTAATTGGGTTCTCAGGATCGAAATTCAAACATCAACTCAACAGTTAAAAGGAGGTTTCACTACCTATTTTTTTAAATATATGCAGTAGTCGCCGAGTTATTAAAGGAAAAGGTTACGTTGAAAGAGATTCGCATTTCGAGCCCAGTTAAAAGGAGGTTTCACTACCTATTTCTTTAAATATATGCAGTAGTGGCCGAGATATTAAATCAAAAGGTTACCGTGAAAGAGATTCGCATTTCGAACCAAGGTCAAGTACCTGGAAGTACTGTGCCCAATTTGTTTCTTCGATATACATGGCATATTACTGACCTTGTACATGTTTTTGGAGAAAGAACTGGGAAAGGGAAAGAATTAACTAATTCAAACGATTAAAAATAAGGTACAAAAAAGACAAACTAATAAGAAAAGAAACACTATGCGATAAAGTGACTTTAAAGCTTTGCTTAGGATGAAAGATCTAAAACGTGGTACCCAGTGAAGCTTCCAATGCGCTACACAATTCTTTCCAATCAAATAGTGAAAAAGTCCAATTTAGAAATAATAGAATACCTTCTTAATACTTAATAAGATTGGGTAACCTAGATACTACTGAATGCATAATACGCACAACGACTATTAAGAATAACACAATAGGAGATTATGAGTTCAATATCAATAACACATGTAAGTGCCTTATAACGAGGTAGCGGACATGGAGTAAAAAGTTCTGTGCCATCATGACTCTACATAAACTGTATGATAAGGGCATTTATACACTTGAGCATTAGAGTTGTAGGTGTGAAAAAAATGAATTATGGTCTCACCAATATCACAATAACTGCTTTTCACTTGTGCACCTTCCCACACAGTTTAATGATTAACATAAGTGACAATCACAAAAACTCCAGCATTCAAGCTAACAATTTTTTTTCAGAAGCATTGTCATTAGTACTAGAGTTCAAATTTGTAGGAGTGTTTGCGTCACCACTAGAACGTGTAGATATATCGGATTTTGTTGCATCTTGAGAAATAAAATCACTGTTTGGACAAGGCTGCTAAGCTGTCAGTCGTTGAACAAGCACAATTTGTAGCTCACTTGTCACCCGGTTCTTTAAACGATAAAACTCATCTCCAATATGGTCAATAAAAACAAAAAGACTAGTACAATAGTTAATAGGTTTAGTAGCTAAACAAACAGCAACTGTATCACCTGGATTTTAAATAATAACGTGCCTGTGTTTGTCACCAATAGCATTTTGTAAAAGTCATCCTTTTTTCTTTAGTTTTCTCAGTGGGCAAGTGTCTTCCATCCCAGATTCAAAATCAGCAACATAGTCACTGTGGCTTACTGGGAGAGTAGCAGGTGACGCATACATAACATCTTTGGGAAACTTGACTTTGTGACTACAAACAAGATAGAATGGTGTATAATTGAACCATTCTACCACATTACTCCGATAGACAAAGCGACATAGGGAAGTCTGCACACACAATCCTCTTGTATTTTACTGCCAATGGCCCTCAGAGTGATATTATTAAATCTATGGCTTCTTTCAACCTGGTTATCAATGTGTGAATGATATTCACTGGTGTAGACCTGGATAATGTCCAAAACCTTACACAATTCTCTTATGTAGTTAGCTAAAAAGTGAAAATCTCTGTCAAACAACAAGTGACGTAGACAACCATGTTGGCATACACTACTACGTATCCTCTTTGAGGTATGATCGACTCATAAGGCTTGTTAGCATCTTTTGCCATCTCTTTCTTTCTCTTGCTACTGTGTTAGCCTGACTCCATGTTTGCCATNTGCCTTACTGGTCGAAAAAAACAGCAACTGTATCACCTGGATTTTAAATAATAACGTGCCTGTGTTTGTCACCAATAGCATTTTGTAAAAGTCATCCTTTTTTCTTTAGTTTTCTCAGTGGGCAAGTGTCTTCCATCCCAGATTCAAAATCAGCAACATAGTCACTGTGGCTTACTGGGAGAGTAGCAGGTGACGCATACATAACATCTTTGGGAAACTTGACTTTGTGACTACAAACAAGATAGAATGGTGTATAATTGAACCATTCTACCACATTACTCCGATAGACAAAGCCACATAGGGAAGTCTGCACACACAATCCTCTTGTATTTTACTGCCAATGGCCCTCAGAGTGATATTATTAAATCTATGGCTTCTTTCAACCTGGTTATCAATGTGTGAATGATATTCACTGGTGTAGACCTGGGTAATGTCCAAACCTTACACAATTCTCTTATGTAGTTAGCTAAAAAGTGAAAATCTCTGTCAAACAACAAGTGACGTAGACAACCATGTTGGCATACACTACTACGTATCCTCTTTGAGGTATGATCGACTCATAAGGCTTGTTAGCATCTTTTGCCATCTCTTTCTTTCTCTTGCTACTGTGTTAGCCTGACTCCATGTTTGCCATCCCAACTGGTTTATTTCTGCCTCCGCACTTCTTTTCCATGTTGTTTTCTGCCGACCTCTTTTTCTTTTTCTCTCTGGAGTTCAGGCCAGTGCTGCTTTAGAGTTATCATCTTGTGGCTTTCTCAGAGTACGCCCTATCCATCTCCATCTTATGCACGTGATGATCTTCCTCACTGAATGTGTTTCGGTCCTGCGGTAGATCTCTTCATTACTGATTTTCATGGGCCAGAAGGTGCATTTTCTTCGACATTTTTCTCCACATTTGTGCTCTGTAAAGTAATACTGACATAGGTTGCTGTTACATATTCTGACTTTGGTCTTCTTTCTGTGCTTTGTAGACTTCCAAAAGGGATTAAGCATGACAAAGGCAATTATTGCTGAGCTTATTCTGTGTTTGATGTCTTCTGTTGTTCCTCCAATTTTGATGATGACAGCACACAGGAATGTAAAACTGTCAACATCTTTGACATTTTCCCCCTGATCTCAATTGGACTTGTTTCCTTGTTGTTGATCCTTAACACTTTGGTCTTGTCTGTGTTGATTCGGAGACCGATACTTTCACCATGTTTGCGTAACCTCTCAGTTTTCACTTAAATATGTTGGGACTTGCTAGATAAGAGAGTAATGTTGTCAGCATAGTCCAAATCGTCCAGCTAGGAGGGAAACTTTCACCTTATGCCTGTTCTTTTCTCATCTGCTGTTATTCTCATAACCCAGTCTACAGCAATGATGAAGAGAATGCCTGACATAATAGAGCTCTTTCCTGCTCCATTTTTGACCGAGAACCAATCCGAAATCTGCCTGTTGTTGATAACACAGCTGCTGGTTCCATCATACATCTCCTTGATGATTATTAATGGGAAAATCAGGGATTTCATATGACCTCATGAGTTTTCATAGCTTCTGTCTGTTGATACTATCAAAGGCTTTTTGAAAATTTCCTCATTTCTCTGACAACTACTCCAGTACTCCCAATAGCCTACACGGATACACTCCTTTGGTGCGAATAATGATCCAAAACATGCCATTTTCGAGTTGGAGACTCCCCTTGGTTTTGATCTTTAGCTGTCATATGCGCCTACCACCTTCTTAGATTATCATCCATAGGAATTTCACATGACATGTCTCTACGACCATAGCTAGCTTCGTTTACTGTCCAACTTTCCGTAATCAGGCTTTTTTTAATAGGGAGAGATGATTAGCCTCTTGACCACCCCTCCTTCTTTCTCATCCGGGCTTGGAACCGGTCATGGCATAGTTATGTTGGCTTACAAGAGTCTTAAAAATGTTTTTGCAACTGCTGAGGCAGTGACTTTAGGAATTGATATAAATACTGACCAATTTGTGAGCAATCATTATTAAGAAATACATACAAACGTCCAGACTTACTGTCTGAGAAAGGACCCAAAATTCCCAACTGTATACAACTTGTTTGGTTTATTTATTTAAGGACTATCAAAGCACATCTTCACTCACATTTTAATATCCGGGTGCATATTAAACCAGAAAAATCTATGACGAAAGCACTGGTATGGTTTAATACGGCCAATGTGGCCACAGTCCATCAGGTAAAATGAGTTGACAAATTGGGTTTCTTTATTTAATACATCATAATGATACAGCATACCATCCTCAGCTGTAAAATTCTTACACTGGTAAGTCAAATGAACTTTGGTTTTGGTGCCACAATTCCGACCATTACTTTCAATGAAATCAATTTTTCCTTGCAGAGTAGGATCGACTTGTTGTTTTATACTTAAGTCCTGTGTCTGTGGACGGAAAACATTGAGAATTGACCTCCAAGCAACATCAAATGTAACAGCTGGATTTGGTAATCCATCAGATCCTGGCGGCAATAACTGTAAAGAAGGGCAAACTCCAAAATGAAAGGACACCAGAAACATACTTTGGCATTGAAAGATTACAAACTGCTTTCTTGTTAGTTATGCCAAGTTCAACATCTCCAGCAGAAACAACAAATTCTAAATAATGATCTTATTCACTAGGTACTTGGGACCTTTGGGGATTCAGTTCTAATTTAGTCTGAAAAAGCGATCAAATACTGCTCACGAAATCAATCAGATGGTCTGCCTATGTTTCAGAAAAAACTACGATATCATCCAAATATTCCAAAACACATTTCCAATTCAAACCTGCAAGAGCACAGTCAACATTACATTGTATACTTGATGAGATATTACACAACCAAAATGACCAATTACCAAAAACTGAAAAACGAAAAGCGAGTCCCCTTTTGTGACTTGAATAAGGTTGCGATGGTCAATACAAATTATTGTCTTACCATTCGTCTTACAGATAAGAATACTAGACAGGCAGAAGGGCTCTGGAGTGGAGTTTAACACCTTTATAGCTGATTTCTCAAATGTGATCGGTGATGACCTGACGTTCGGTAGGGAACGATAAGGACGGACATACACAGGGCAACTAATACCAGTATTAACATAGTGGTGCGCCAAGTCATTAACAGAATCAGTTATTTTCCCAGTAAACAATTCAATGCACTCAGTAAACAAATAATGGAAATAGGTCTTCTGGTCATTATGAAGGTACGTGAAAAGTAAAGTTGATCAAACATGGTAGTTGGGCAAGCAACATTATCATCAGACGTATGGCCAATATCATTAATCACAGAAAAATCAAGGGATTAGCCATCTACCTTCACACAGACGGACGACTCATCAAAACTCAACACATGGCTGTCATCACTCACTAGATGACACAGTGGGATAAACCGTGCAAGCCAATACTAGAGTGCTTCCTGCCGTCAATGCTGTTGCATTGACGGCAGGAAGCACTCTAGTATTATTATCCAGTTGTTTTGCTAACTCAATGGTTTCCATAGCACTTACAGCCTCCCTCCAAAGTTTGGCCCGCTTCACATAGCTACACAAGTGCCGATGAATCTTGGGCTTCAGGTCATTTAAAAAAAATGACAATTCGTCGGTGCGGTTGATATCAAAGTCATGACATGAAAGCTGAACCATTACAGACTGCTAGCATCGTATTGACGCACAGATTTAGTCGCTCCTTGATTCAGACTTTAAACCTGGGTCATATAATGAAACAATGAGTCATATTCAATGACCACTCAGGTCGATAGATCCATTACTAATTCTCAGGCCGCTTCATGTTTATCTTCTTTTCAAAGCCTTTCGACAGCAGTACTGGCTAAAAAAATAATTTTAGCAAAGTCGGTAAGGTCGAAAGGTACCAATGAAAGTGATACTCAAAAGTATAGTTTCAATCCAAGATTTTTTCTTTATTGACCAGAAAATGTTATGATCGGAATATTCTTTTTATATAAAGAATAGAGTCGGTGTTGAGCTATTGGAAAATCCAGCGATTGTTTAATGTTCATTCTATAATACCAACAGTAGTCATCTTTATCAACTCATTTTGAAATTGCAAGACTTGCATCCACGCAGTATATCGAAATGGATGGACTCCTGACTACCCACGCAATTATCTCCTCTTGCCTCTTTAATGATTTTTTAAAGCTAAGATGATACTGAGGCACCTTTGCTTATTCCTCTTTTTGTATAAAGACAATTTTAAAAGCCTCAGAATGTCCAAGCTGATATAATACAGCTAATTATAACAGGGTAGTTAAAGTAAGCAAATATAATTATGAAAAATCTGTAGAATGTGATGTGCCCCACTCCCTGTTTCTTGCAGACTATCAGGTTATTTCAAAATCAAATTTTGTCAATAGCTGAAATTCTACAACCGATAAAATGTTCCTCCACTATTCCACAAAGTCCTGCAAATTTTCTTTGACACAAGGCGATGACTTTTCAATAAGATGACCAACAGGAATAACATTAACAACCTTACATTCTTGCAAGAAATTACCGTGATGGTCCAACTTTGAAAAAAATCTCTGCAAACGCATTGTTGAGTAACAGCACAGATTCCATGTATGATGGAAGGATATGAATGTATATATATATATATATATACTCAAGCTACAGACAGTACTGTTTCGCCCTTTGTGGGTTCATCAGTGCAGCACAGAGTTTCTGAGACATAACTCTCAGGCCATGTTGCCGGAGCAAGCACAGCTTAAGAAGTTATTGTGGGATCCTGTCAGAGTGCTCAAACTACGCATGCGCAGTGAGCTCCGCATTACGCATATATATATATATATATATAAGATATGATAAGTTGGAAAGAATCAAAAAACTACACAGTCCATTTCGACAAGCCTGTTTCGTGATTTTATTCACTCTTCAGGAAATCTAAAATAAAATCACGAAACAGGCTTGTCGAAATGGACTGTGTAGTTTTTTGATTCTTTCCAACTTATCATATCTTATATTACGCTCTGCATTTATGTATTGAGCACTTTAATACGGATAACCGAATATCGAAAGCTTTATATATATATATATATATATGTATTTATATAGAAAACATTGTATGTCCTCATCACGTAATAATTTTCAAAATTACTTGCAGCTATACAGAAAAACCCTTCAATTTTCTAAGCGCTTGAACTTTCTTCTTCATTAGTAATACGCAATCCACAAAATGGAAATCTACAATTGGATAATTACAGTGAAAATCTCTAATATGTATATAAAATTCAAAAATATAAATTTGGACCAAGCTGAGTTTGGCAAAACATTATGGTTAATATTGTAAAAAGTCCTTCTGGGACTGGATTGAAATATTATTGGTGAGGATGCATTTTTTGCTTAGACACTACGGACAAAAATTTCAACCACTTCTGAATTATAGTAAAAAACAATAAATTTGTCATCAAAATCAATTTAAAAAAACAAGTTTATAACTTCAAATAAGTTGAAAACTTATTTTTTTACTTGATCATTTGTCAAGATGATGAACAAGAATGGGCAAAGTGGGACCTTATG
The DNA here is from genome assembly GCA_003991215.1 of Morbakka virulenta. Lineage (NCBI taxonomy): Eukaryota > Metazoa > Cnidaria > Cubozoa > Carybdeida > Carukiidae > Morbakka > Morbakka virulenta. Next base: position 2,685,028 of record RDPX01000050.1, read on the forward strand.
TATGGACTGTCACTGTTCAGGTGAATGGAAGAGGCATGCCAAAGGATCTTGGCTAATTTTTCTTCTGAAAATCTCCAAGTACTATCTTGGAGGCATAAAAGATTTTCTCACATTATATCTGTCATAATGGAAGAAGAGCTGTTATACACTTCTGGACGTCAACACTGGAAAAACCAGGAGTAGGTGTAGAGTACAACAAAGCAATGGATGGTATTGACTTAAAGGAGCAATTGATAAAATAATACCCACACTTCAAGAAAACTCTTAAGGGATACAGAATGTTGCTTTAACATTGGTGGAGGCATCTGTATACGACATGTCTTTTGAAAGATATGGAAAAGTCAATTCAACTTACTGGCTGATTTGTTTTACATATATAATATAGATTGTTGTGCTATACAATGGTTTAGTCAATTAAAGATTACCTTTGTTATTTGCAATAGGATCTTAGAAAGAAATAGATTTATTATTAACTAACTGCACACGTGAAGTCTTTCTTTTTCTCTTTAGAGACCGAATTTCTAGGATGAAAGTCATATCCTGATTTCTCTTACACATTAACTGACCAGTTTTTGGTTGTGGGTTAGGTATTAATTTTCATGGCCTTCGTACTATTGCTCTAATGCATGTGTTGGATTTGTCACAGTCTTTTTAAATTATAATTAGGGACTGGTTTAATAGTTGTACTTATATAATGGCTGATATTGAACTCATAAAAAATTAGTGAATCAATTGAATTCACAATTTTCCCCTTCCTCTCATATATTGGTAGGTCACTGCACCATAATTTTCCTTGTTTTATTAAATTGATTATCTTTAGGTTGATTTTATTACCTTGATACATGATAATTAATGCTGCAGTTATTGGATACTAATTAAGATAAAGATATTTTTACGAACATATAGGTGATCAAGTAACAGTTCAGTGCAGCAACTTTTTTATGTATTCTATGAACCAGCTCTAGTTTTACCTTGATTTCACTGATAGAAAGACAATTTGAAGACCACATTAAAGCTTTACATACTTTAAATACTGAAGAACACGTACTTCCTGTGTCTAAGATTGACAAATCTGATCCTTGCCAATTTAAGAATCAACAAAATTGTTACTAAGAGGTATCCCTACGTTTTTAACTCCCTTTGCAATATTACACTCTGTAAAAACTGTCTCAGTTTTACTTTGTGATATTTCTTAAAATTTTTGTTATGTACTTCAGATTCCTTGGGTCTATAGTCTATTTTACATATTGGTTGGTATAATTGTGATCCATAAGGAGGGGTATTTAGCCTTTTGGGTGCATCAAGTTTTAATGTACAGGGCTTGAAAAAAACATTCTTTCAAACTCCTTATTTGTATGGAATGCATCAGGGTTGATTATAGGCAGCAGTACAAGGAATCTGAAGGTATGATCATGGAAAGTGTTCTGATGATTTTTTCTCGCTGGTATCATCTCATGTGACTCATTTCTCTCAACGCCTTCATTTTCATGCAGCTGCTGTCTTTTGTTGTAGTAAGTCTTTCTATGAATGTGATCTTTTTCCTCGGAGAGCTAGATTGTGGAAATCTTTGGCTTCTGAGTGCTTCCCACCATCGCAAGACTTAAATGTTTTTAAGTGTAATGTCAAATCTTATCTTTCAATTTTACTTTGTTTCTGCCCTTCTTTTATAACTCCAGACTTTTGGTGGCTATATGCTATATATGGTATTTAACCTCAAAAAATGTACGAAAAGAAGGTTCATGTAGATGATGTCTTGTTGGAAAAGGCTAGGATCTTTAGTAAGGTGTTGAGGAATAATGAACATGACCTGACCTTATGAACACTTGGCCATCGGTTTTGACTCTCTCCTTTGGTGAAGTAACTGCTCAAAATCAGCCTGAGCAAAAGCGTTTTAATTTTTACATAATAACAATAATGATGATAATAATAATGATAGTAATAATGATACTACTACTACTACTACTAATAATAATAATGATAATAATAACCATTATCCAAGAATGTATTACTTTAATTGATATGGCTATACCATCAGAAAGAAATATTGCGAAAAAAGAGATTGAGAAGTTTGCAAGATACAAAAATCTCGAAATAAACATCAGCAAAATGCGAACAGTAAAATCACTGTCGTTTCAGTTATAACAGAAGCTCTTGAGCTTATGAGAAAACCAATAAATTGTTATGTTAAGCAAGTACCTGAAAATATTAGAATCGAGACACTACAGAAGACTGTGGTTCTTGGAACAGCAAATTTACTAAGAAGAACTCTTTCCATGGCTTAGCCTCAGAATCATAGCTTGATCCCGGCATATTCAAAGAACTGAAGTACACAAACGTTGTAAAGCATGTTTTATCATCATCATCATCATCATCATCGTCGTCGTCGTCGTCATGATCATGAAACTAAGGTTTCAGAAATCCATTCTAATTGCAGTAAAACTCTACAAAAGTGGTCAAGGGAAGATAAGCTAGAAGTGATCAAGGCTTACTATACATCAGTCTATTTCCCTCAAACGACACAAATGTATCAAATGTGGAGAGAATGTAATCCAGCAGACTAAAAAATAAATAGTAATAAATAGTTAATACGTGTAGAAACATTATTTTTACCAAAGTTTTCTCTGACATTGAAATTGACCAAATTAAAGCTTAGATAAGGAGCATCAGGAACAGGATAAACATCCCTTTGTCTGAAACGTCAACACCCAAGCAAGAGCTTAATAAACATTCTAGCATGTAATCAAACAATATTGAGGTCTCTTATGATTCTGATCGACTGGAAGCTGTCAACGAAGAACTAAAAGATTTAATTGTATCTGAATGATTTAAGATCAAAGAAACTGGTATGTCTGAGCGTAAACCTCTGCCGAAGATGCAAAACTAAAAAAAGAACGGTGAAATTATATCTGCTAGTAATATTGTATGAAATAAATTATTACTAAAAACGAAATGTAGTTAAACGGGTAAATGATTTGTTATATGCGTCTGCATATGTAACAACAGAGCTGTATGGAGGAAAAATTGGGACTACTCTGAGATATGTCCGCAAGAAGCTTGCTTGGCAAACAAAATAAATCGAAACCAGGTTAATATCCTGAGGTCAGATAAAGAGATTTTGAAAAATGTAAAGACTAATAACGTCCAGGTCAAAAACTGCAAGACCAGAAATATAAGAGTTAGGTATGGTATAAGATCTGAAAGTGATATTGGTGGAGTTATTGAAGCCATCAAACAAAATACCGAAGCAAAAGCTGCCAGAATCAGACGGAATGAAAAACGATCGAGATTGTTTAGGATAACAACATGTTTCAGAATAACATAAAAAGTTTCTACTGCTGTATTTGTAAAAATCCAATTGAAGTAAACAATCTTCCATTTACAGAAGAGATTCAAACTTTCTAGGCAAAAATATGGACTGAGGAAAAAAATCACAACCTTCATGCCCCAAGGGTTTTACGCCAAACTGTGGGTTTGGGGAAGTTCAAGAATTGAAATTAAGTCTCCCATGAGGATCTTTAACTTGCCTTACGCAAGTCAAGCAAAAGGAATTCAGGAAGAAACAAGATACCGAAGGTCTGACTGAATTCTCCCCCTGCGTTTTATGAAAAGCTAACCACTGTGTATAACCTAATTATTCTCGAACCAAAACGTATTTCCATCTTGGCTTGTTAATGGAATCACACATCTTCAACGAAATAGTGATGAAACTAACAGTCCAAAAAATTTCAAACCAATTAAGTGTCTTATCACCATGTATAAAATTCTCACGTCGATTCTAGTAGGGTATACCTGTGCTTTACTTACCAATAACCATTTTGCCCCTAACGGAGAAAAGGGTTGTAAACATGGTTCTTATGGCTGTAAATATAAGCTGTTTATTAATAAATTGATTCTGGAAGACTGTCATAACAAATACAAGAATTTATCTGAGGTTGGATTGATTATGAGAAGGCTTTCGATAGCATAACTTGCAACTGGATAGAGAAATGCCTCAATTTGTACTTCTCACCAGTTATTAAAAGTCTCAAAGCATAAAACTTTGGAAAACAATTCTACTGCTCCATTCTCAAGATAGAACAAATAATCCTGACGATATGAAAGACTACTCAATATAGTAGCCCAGTTTAGTGATTATGTAAAGGTGGAGTTCAGTCTGAATAAATATGCTAAGCCCACTTTCATCAGAGGAAAACTACTTAAGGCATCAAACATTAGTGTCGTTCGTAACATCGAAATCAGGGAGTCAACAGGAGACGTAAAAGTACTTAGGTGTTTCTGAAGGTGATTGTATACATCATTCAGCCATGCGCGAGAAAATTCATAAGGAATGTTACAGAATGATGAGATCTCTTCTTAAGAGTGAACTGTATCACAGAAATTGCATTGTTACAATTAATTCATTGGCTATTCTATCGTCACAGTTTTAATGTTATCAACTGGTGAATTGCTGATATTAAGGAAGTAGATACGAAGGTCAGAAAGCTTTTAAGCGTTCATCTTGTACACCATCCTAAGGCTGATGTTGATCGTTTTTATCTTGCAAAGGAAGAGGGAGGGGGGGGAATGATATAATTGAAGGTTTCCCTTATGACAACCACCATTGGACTGAGTTCTAATATAGAAAACAGCAAGGATTGTATGCTTGAATTAGTACTCAAACTCCAAAAAAAAGAAAAGGAAACATGTGGTCTTGGTGTTGCCAATACAAAACCTGATGATCTAACTGTGGACGTAAGGATAATAAAGGAAAGTAGGGACAATAATGTGGATGTAAGGGCAAACTGAAGACCTAAAGATACTTACAGAAAAATGGGAGAGTAAGACACAAGCCGGTAAATACCCAAATGGGCCCAACGACCGCCTCAGTAAAAGAGACGCGATTAACCGCCTTTTTGAAATTTTTCCTCTCTTCGATCGCCTTTTCAAGACAGATTCTGTCGTTTACCGCATTTCACGAATTTTGGCTTCCTGGTGCCACAAAACTGTTCAGTGACTCATTGCATTTGGGAAATGCATGTTAAATGTGACACTGATGCGCAATGCGATGAAACAGTGCAATCGTCTGCGAATGCAAATCAGCCGTTGAATTTTAGTGCAGAGTTAAAGCACTAAAAATAGCACTAAAATTGCTGTTCCAAATTATTCCACTGCTGTTCCAAATTATTCTTAAATCAACAGTGACAATATTTGAACGGAGGCTTGCTGATTACAGTGATTAACACAAAAAATATAGCTCTGTATGTTGCTGACAGGAAGTATCTTGAAGTTGTCGCAACCAACTTGAATTGTCAAATAGCATGATGTAAAGAGAGCTTGTGCATGCAAAGCACATTGTTTTAATCTCCATTATACCCTTAATTAAAACTTCTGATTGAACATTTTGTGCTCACTTTATGAATCAATTTTTCCACCTAGTTAACTGGTGAAAAACGATAGCTCTTGCTTTGGTTCTTACACAACAACGTACTATGTGTGTTTTCAAATAGAACAACAATGTTTGAGGGAATTTGTTAATATAATTGGACCGATTGATCAAACGCCTATGCGTAACACCTGTAATTTGAGTTTTGATAGCGAGGGAAACGAGCTGCACCTCGTTTGTTCATTGTGTACTTCCACAAGTTTTAGCCAACATGGATCTCGCGTGTAGTGTGGTGGATAACGATGGCAAAAAGGAAAAGTTCTTTTGCAACTGATTTAAATAGTGGATTTCCTTGTATCAAATCGACAGGAAAAGGTCGTGCCGGATGTAATATGTGTCACTTAGATTTTTCGGTGAAACAACATGGCGAAAGGATATACAACGTCATCTAGGTTCAGAACGACATAAGCAAGCTGAAAGAGCATCCGTTGGATGTGCGTCAATGAATACATTCTTCGTGAAGAGAGAACTCTGTGATAAGGGTAAAATGCTTGCTGCTGGTGAAAGTACCTTTGCTTACCATGCTGTTAGTCATAATCAATCACTGCGATCAACTGATTGTACCAGCAAAGTTATACAAAACTTTATGAGCCAAAGTACACGGGTGCAAGAACCAAGACAGAGAGAATAATTACCCAAGCTTTCTCACCTTTACTGAAGTCGACACTTCGAGTTGCATGAAGCCAATTTCGTTTCAGTATGTTTTGACACGTCAAAAAATAATACCAAAAAAAAAGATAATACCAATATTAGTTCGGGATTTCAAACCCCGTGACTCAGTGTGCACGCAGATGTCAGTTGGACAAGAAAAAACAGGAGAGACATCTGATATCTTACACGACTACATTCTGCAGCGTATCTAAAATGTTGGCATTTCAAACAGTCATCGCCATTAGCTCGGACAACAAAAACACAAACTTCGGTGGCTTGGAAAGAGAAGGGAAGAAAAACGTCTACCACAAACTTTGTAATTCATTGGACAGAAAACTCTTGGCGTTGGTTGTACAGCACATATCATTCACAATTGCATTAAATCGGTAGTTGATTGTATCCCTGTAGACATCGAGACCGTTCTTATCAAAGTGTATGGACATCCGATATTCTGTTTGGACATCCGATAAAACTCGGTTGAAATGTTGAAACTCTTGAGTCGATTCTTATAGTCAAGTCTAACTTCAGATACACTTGTACTCAATTTGTAGTCAACTTTGCGAAGAAATAAACCCCAAATTAACGGAACTAAATCAATTAATGTACCCAGCATCTAAAGTCCTTCAGAACAAATGTGGCGTGAAAGATAAACGTAAAAGAAATAACAATAAACCAAAACCCTTTAAACCTAAATGGCAAGTAAAGATAGAAATGGAAATCGAAAACTTTTAGAAAGGAAATCTCTTTACTTGATAAGTTACAGAAAGATATGGCCTGCTGGCGTGTAGACAGGCCTTGACCTTTACTAGCAATACATCAAGTAAGAGTGAAACAAATCTTGAAACATTTCATCTAAAAGTGGGGGAATGAAAAGGGCTTAGGCTAGCTTCATTTGGAGTTCAAATCAGGACCGTTCATCCACGATGGGGCCAATATTTCCTTTGGGGCAAACTTCACACTGTAACGTCGCTGACAGAGGGCAGGGGACTGCCAACCCTAAAAACAGAGCCCTCCATGTCCAAAGCCACCCAAAACTCAACCTCAGAATTAAAATATATTTTCTAACTTACTAAGGCATTACAGACTTACAGTTTCTAGTACGAGGGACGATGGGAGATATTACCATTAGACACCTCTGCAATAAATGTTTATCTCCATGAACCATAACCAGAAGTACCTAAGATTTGGCTGGCTTTTACCAAACACTTTTGGATAGTGATTTTGAGATAGAACCTTTGCATTGAACCTCACACATTAGCTGCGATTAGGCAGATCAATGCGGGACAAGTGGCAACAAATGTGTAGAAATACCTGCGACCATATTCAGTTTAACCCTTTCATTCATAGTTGTCCCACAACTAATACATTATTGGCTCTAAAATATGTTTTGAATAAACCAATAACGCTAGTATTTATCTTAGCCTTAGGTATCGAGAAAATTGATCTGCCTCCATTATTATTTGTTTATTCCCGAAGGTCAGACCAAAGGAGAGAAAGCGACTTTCGGATAGCTGATGGTGGCGTAAACGGGCGGGTACAAATTGCTAAAAAAACGATACAGGTGGAGCAAAAGAAACCCTTTGCTTTTCATTTGTCTTACGTTATGATGCTTTACGCCAAACCCCTGAAAAAGAATATAGCCTCCCTTAAATATTTCAAAGTGATTTATAATTATTTTATATGTCATATTGTAGAACAAACAAACATTTACTTTAAGATTTGTTAAGAACAATGAATGTCAACAAAGATAAAAGGGAAAATTACTTTCCGATCCTCATAAACTCAGCTATAATTTTACTCCCTGCAACTAGAGGGTACTGGAAAGCGGGTACATGTGTGCTATTCATTGCAGGTGCTATCATGTCTAGAAATAGAGGTGAAAAAATTTACCAATACCTTCATTCCAATGATAATACAATGATCCCCTCTGAGCGGGATAAACTTATTAAAATATGTGGTTATTGAATCTGTTTCAGCTATTGACACTATTGACATTAAACCCCGCCTCCACCGAAACGGTTGGTCCGGGTTGCGAAAAAACCTTCCAAAAAAACCAAACAAATAAAGCATAAAAGTGTGTGCTCTTTGTGGAGAGAGTAAAATAGTTCATCAATTTGAAGTCGATACTGGAAAGGGACCCACAACAAATAGTGACCTGTCATTAAAAAGTGGAGAATTTGGTTAGGCAAACTTCCAGTAGTACCAGTAAAAAAGAGAAACAATTTTCTTTCATAGCTTCATTTTCTTTATACCTCTCAGGAAGTACCTCAAAGAAATGGGTATCTTCCAGCAGCAATTAGAAGAGAAAAAAGGAAGCTGCACAGGGTTTGGCAACAGAAAGCGAATTGAAAAAGAGAGAGGCTAAAGTGTCTTTGGGGTTGAAACGGACTCTGGCCTTACAATTTTACGCTGGTGTGATAACAATACGGTGTAACTAATTTCCCATTATATATCTCAAAAGCCCGAAAGACGCTCGGAGATGGGAGTAAGAAGAACGAATTTACCTTTATCTTTAGACTGGAAACAGCGAAGATTTGCGATGCCTATATCGGTGGGGTTGATCGTCGTCGTGAGCTGTTTTTGTGGTAGGACTAACAGGGAGTATAGGCATTTTTTGCTAATTGTTGAGTATTTCTGTAACAAACGCTAGGCTTCTTCACATGACGCCAGTAGCAACGGAATATTAGAAAAAAAGAAAGAACATCTTTACTCTTCTTGGCTTCCAAATGGAGGTAGCAAAAGGGATGGTATACGTTGATAAGCCGGTACAAGTGCGCAGAACAAGACCGAAAAAGATGCGAGTAGCCAGTGGTAAGCTACGAACGGCCGAAAAGCCATTGCGGAATCTTTATCTGACAGAGGGAAAAAGTATGACCACTTTCCTGAATTTGTCGAGGGCAAGCATTACTTTGTCTTTGAAAAAAGTGGCAACACGTTTGTAATATGCTCACAATGCAAAATTCCTGCCCCATTTTAAACTATGTTTCAATAACCACCATCGAAGACTTTTCGAATGAACCACTGAATATGTTTTCAGTCACAATATTCATACTTTTTCATTTGACTAGGTCCATCGATGCAGAAATTAGTTAAAACAGGTCATATTGCCAAGTAATACATTTTTTTCCGTTTCGTCTTATGGGAGGCTAAAACACGGGTTTCATTTTCAAATGCACGATGTTTAGAAATAACAAATTAGAATGACATCAAAATTCTTGGTCATGCCCTTTATTTTGGCCAATATCAATAAAAAATGTTCAAAGTATTTTTTGAACAATGAGACAAAGTCGTGCATGAAAATGGTCCGGCTAAATATGCTGCAAAGGAACTGGGTTTTCCGGTATTTCTTGACTTTTGTTTTTCAGTCAGAGAAAAAAGAAACAAGTTTACACTTTCGAGAAAAAAACCAACCCAAGTAATTAGGTTTACAGAATACTTCCATATTGACTTAGTAACAAGTAAATGGGAAACTGATAAAAAATGAGAATATTTTCAAATCAAACTGATCCTGTACTTCTCCAATCATAATTTTTCAAAATAAACTTTGTGTTTCATTATGTAGCATTGGTGAGCAATCTGCTACACCTAATTTCAAGCAACACCTGAAAGAAATTGTCGAAATCGATCCAGTCTGCATTGCAACAAAAATTATTGCAGTGCAAACCTTACAGTTGTCAAGGAATGGAAACAGTTGCCTTAGTGACACGACCTAAAGATCCAAATGGCGGAAACAACGAGAACTGTGCCCTCATGAGTCAAAATCAGAATATCCTGTGGGAAAACCAATCGGCTGTGCAAGAGCATAACCATTGGCAAAGCTGTGGACAACTCTCACAGCTCTGTCTTATTAGATTACCAATTCAGTAGGGGGATGTGATGAGCACTCAAGTCGCCAAAAACGAAGGCATTAGTGAAACTTTTATCAAGAGCCTTACCAATAACTGAGCAAGAATCATAAGGAAACCGATACATGAAAAATTGGTAACAAGAAAAGACAAGGCAGTCTTCTTAAAACACATGAAATGTTTATTTCTAGATGCAAGTTCTTGTAGTCTTAATAGCTGAAAGGTCCTGTTAAGAATAAATAGCAAGACTACGAAAAGGTTTCTATCAAAACAATGGTAAATAATATCAACATGAAGATCAAACAGTATCACGCTCTAAAGCTCATACTAAAACGTGAAAAAAGGTTACTTGAAATTACAGAAAACTTGCACAGAAAAAAATTAAAAAAAATCCCCCCCATCCTGTTTATGTCTCTGACATTACTGCCAAGTAAAGAGTAGTTTTTGTAGAGCCAGTACTACCACATCTCAAGTCTACACTCTCAAGTGTGGTATTTGGGTCTGTTATTCTTCGTATTTCTCTGGCCGTTGGAGATTTGTCAGCCACTGGGGCCAATCTTTTGGTTGAAATAATAATCTGAAAAGCGCAAGGTGTCCATAAACTATCACCGGGATGCACACAATCAATAGACTTCGTGACTATGTTGATGGAGAGGCAATATAAGGAACGGCAACAATGTCTACCAAGTAAAATTTACTGAATGAAAGTTTGTATCTGTAGTGGCTCTTTATCTCCCGGAGTGTGGCTCCAACTCCTCTGTGGTCTAATAATTTAATTATAACTTGTAAGAGCTGGATTAAAGTTCTAAAAAACTCAGTTTTAAATTGGTTATAAGTCTTGTCCTATATATCATGAAAAGGAAAACAGCTGAAATCAAAAAATCGATTCAAAGGTAATGTTGCGAAAAGTTTTCAGGTGGTTATCTGACCTTGATGACTTAAGCAGCTACGCGAATCAACACCGTGTAAAAACATTATAAGTTGCAGGTACTATACAAAATAAAGGTGCAGCAATGAAAATACGAGAACAGCAAGCAACTAGAACTATGATGTGAATCAAAAGTACGTTTATACCACATATACACATACTATACGGGGTGTGTGTGTGCCAAGTACGGGCGTTAAATCTGACTACAACTGATAATAACCAATATATAGTTTCAGCAAGTGTGGTATATCATTGGTCGCCTTGGTGTCTGCCACAGAGGGGTACATCCGTATGGCATATTTTAGGAAAAATGCTGCAACAGCAGTATCAATGCGAAAAACACTTGCAACGCAAAATGAACTTTCTTGCAATGCTGTGAAAATCATAATGAAATATACTGGCAGAGCATAAACAGCCAATTTATTCAAAATTTACTATTCTATACTCTTGGTCTTGGCAAAATCACGCATTTAACGCAGACATAAGTAACCTACGTAGAAAATGTTCAGTAGATGCCTAATAAGTATTTTCTAATAACTCGATGCACAGTATCGGATAACGAAGTTTGACACTATGTCTACTGTCTTGTTAGGGGGCAGACATATAATGGACGGGTGACAATGTCAAAAGTCGACGTTGGATGATGGTAAAACGTTCCCTTTAAAATAAAAGTTTTAAATTAATAGCCGTCCTGGTATTTAAACAATACGATTTGCCTACGATCGCATGCCACCTTGTCTACATGCAACCTTTTCTTTGATACCCATTATAGCCATTGTTAGTACATCAATCATTGTTCCCGCTACTATTTTCAAGTAATTATTATCCAGTTAAAAACCAATCGGATTAGAAGCTTGTTACTTCTTCGTATTTGCAATAACTACTTTTATCTCATTTGCTCTTTGTTTTCCCAAAACATCACTTGTTTTCCTTATCTGTTTCCACCAGTGTCGATACATCTTTTACTATCTGTCAGTCTAGCTTCCTACCCTCTCAATTTGTTCTGGTAATATCCCCTAGTGGTAGTTTATATTCTTTTTATCACCTCAACAGAGTATCCGTTTTACATACCATACTCAATAACACCCGCAATTGTCAACAGCGATGGATGTCTCCAGCATGCAATTTCTTAACAGCAATATATCAATATATATATGCGCGCCAACTCCTAAATTCACAAATAGGCGTATCGAAAATTTAAGGTTATAAAAAATTAATGGTTCAATATTAGTAACATAATTCTATTTCATATTACCAATAGCTAAGCCTAAGGTATTTATGTATTTCCCTATATCATAGTCCTGCATCTCACAGAATTGGTCAAATGTTATAACTCTCACCGGTCTTGACGTCGTGATATTGTAATAGTAAGTGGTTTTCTGATGTTTAAAGTGACCCTTACACAACATTGAAAAATGTTTACACATCTGTACTACTTATTACCTGGAACGGTAAAAACAAATGCCGTAGGTCTACATAAGCTATTTCCACTATGATGCTTAACGGCAGGGTGTTCACTTTATTGAATTATGCAGTACACCATGCCGTGAGAAAACACACTAGTAGAACATAACTTTAATCCTGCCACTCCTCACAAATACAACAAACTCACGAGTGTCACAAATAAAAGATATAAAGGCATGTTTACCATCGCGTTCTGTAACTAAAAGAAACCATCAAAGCAAACGAAGGGCAACGCACACTGACACGTTTTTGCATCGTTAACACAGCGAAATCTATCGAAAACAAAGCTATGTTCAATGCAGAACAACTCTCTTCTTGCTGTAGCCACATGAACAGTTCTGTACACATATCTGTCATTAGATGAGCTACGAGGCATCCAATTGAAACAGTTACATATTTCAACAAGGCACCGCATAACTTAATAGTATATCATTGGCAAATGCCAGGGCTATCTGCAAATGGGTATATTGTGTTATCTAACTGTCGTACCGACTGTTAGTTTGATTTTTCCCCACTTACCATTTTCTTCGATATCCCCTCGCAATTTCCCCGCAAACTCCACAAAACAAATGTTTGGCTGTCTGGGAGATTTCTAAGTCTTTCTGTGGAATGCAAATGTACCTTCCTGCCTTACAAAAAGCTAAATAAGTAGCATAGCGATAACAAATAGCCACTTATTTCATTTTTTGCCCTGTACTAATATGAAAATTTTATGCTTAATTGTGGTTTAAAATCTTTATACAAAAACACCCAACAATTTCCATTATATGATTCAAGGATTAGGTTTTTTGCTACTTCCAGTATTCATTTCAACAATATCTTATTTCTACGCAAATGCTTATCGCAAAAAGGTTTAAAACAGAGATTTTCAGCAGCATCCCTTAACACTCACTCACTCACTCGCACGCACACGCGCACCCCCCCCCCCCCCCTATAAAACCTTAAGTTGCTATTTTTTGATATTTTCTTGTTACACACATCCAACAATATGCTCTTCTTCCGACGTCTACTGATATATGACTGGAACTGTTCAAATGTGGGTCTCCTGTGGTGAATACGAGTTACTGTTGAAGTAAGAAATAACATCCAATAACAAAAATTGCTTGGTTTTTTGTTTGTTTGTAAAACTGAGCCTCCATTCACGTTTAGCATTTCAAAGGTAAAGAACTACTTCAAACGGGTTGAAATAAAGTAAACAGTACACGATCACCAATAACACATTTATACATAACCTAACAGATGCCATTCTTTTCTCTGAAGAATAAATAAATGGCAAGGCATAACCTGAAGGGTCTACTCTATTTCTGATTACGTGAAAAAATGTCTCAATTCGACAATTTAAGGTGTTTATATGATTGATACTGCTTACAAAACTGGCTAACGTCAATGAAACTTAATTAGCAGGAGATTATTCCAGAAAGTACAGTAAGTACTGTAAATATTCTCTTGGTGACGGGGTAATTCGCCTAATGTACCTTATGGAAAAATCCCCTTAAAAAAACCCTGCATTACCAAATAAATTTTTACCATAAATTATCAACCGTTGCCAAAAAAACCTTGTGGTTTAGTACTCAAAGTTTTATTTTGTGTTTACTGGTTGTGAATTCTGGTATTTTCTGCTACTGGTGTTCATTTCCTCCAAATTTACAAAACTTTACATAATTTTTTTTTGCAAATATTCTATCCTTCATCAATGCTTTCTCCTTCATTAATGGTTTCAAGTTGTGTAAATTTCGAAAACTAGTGTTGTGAAGTGAATGACTATCTGTTCCCTGTGGCAAGTCCACCCGTGTATCCTCCAGCAGTGAGTCCCAGGGGTTAACAAGTGGAAGATGAACCACAAAGTTCTTTTGGTCTTTCCTAAAATTCATTTTACAAAAAACTACTCAGTATACTTAATATGGTCAAATTAATTAACTTACATTGTGAAGATAAAAATCTGAAGTTTCATTTACAAGTAACTGACATGACTCGACCATGTTAAACCACAAATTAACACCAGTTACCTATTCGAATTCTTCATACACACCAGCCAAACGGCTGAAAAGTTTTCAAAGCCTGAAAATCTAACCATATAAGCTATTTAGCAACACTAGTGATAATAAAGTAAAAAATACTTCATCATTCATAGCGTGAAACTAGATATTATTCATCGTCATGGCTAGCAATGATAATTTAGGTGAATTTACACAAAATCACTAATAAGTGCAAGTAGGCCGACTCTTTACTCCTCTACAACTACCATTTCCTACCCTTGCCATCATAGGTAATAATAGTCTTGCCCATGCAAAATTAAAACATGCAGTCATCGAGAAATTAATGAGGTAATACTTACAAAGAATACACAATGGCACAAAGTAAATAACCTCAAACATTAAAAGTTAAATTTCCACTCTTAAAATGCAAGTTAATCGCACTGGAAAACACTGTTTTCCCGTACCAACTGTTAAACAAATGCAATTAGAAATCCTACCTAGATAGATACAGCAAGTATTGCGTAAGACTATTACAAGACAGATTTGTCCTGATCAACTGGCCTTGTACCATTTTCTAGATTTTGAAAATTCTTACTCTCATTCACTCACGTCAGTGTCAGATGAGATAAGAGGAAGTACACAATATCATCAAAGTCAAGATGCTTGATTATCCCATCAATCTGCCTCTTAATTTCTCCACACCACGTCTAACACCCCGGAACGGGTCTTCCTTAACGACCACGTGGTCAAATATTCGTGGTTCTGAAAATTATATCAACTTTTCCTTGGAATTGCACAAATACATCACCTGCAGGGATTTGTAAAATAAACACCTGACATGTCTTTCACATCAATCCTCGTGATGACAAGCAAGTCTTAAAAGGCGGAAGACTAAGCACACCATAGACCACACTCCAATACCCTTTTCTTTAAAAGCTGAAGATAAAATAATGATGAATTGCAAACTTGTCACTATTTGTTGCCTACAATTTGAAAATACCTATACAAACACTTTGGCCATTGCATCAGCACCAGTACTGGCAATAAGCGGTTGTGTAAGGTGAAATGCTACGTCAAATACAGCCTCGTCAAACTTTTTCCTATGAGCAGTTATCTCCTGTATGCAAGTTTTATTATCCATATTCCACAGACGAATCGAGCCATCATGACCTAAAGTAAATGTTATAGAAAAGGTTACAGGTTTACTATAAAGTTTTAGTTAGTCACCAAAAGTATAGGTATATCGGCAGTTACAAAACACACAAAAATGTGCAAACATAAAACATTCCACAAGCTATTTATGTTTTAAATAATTTTACCTTTTAAATTGGGTTAATCCTGGTAGATTAATACAACAGCAGCCTGTACTTAATGGTTTAAATGTAAAACCTTTTCCTTCTGGTCAAAAAGCGCATTTATCAATTACCAAAAGAACAATTTAGCTTATCACTACCATATATGTATGTACCCAAGAAACTGTGTCTGCAGGAGGTCCAAAACACAGCTTCAGCAAGTGCAGTTCGTCCTTCTGAGCAAGCCTTATCTTGGAAAACTTGGTAAAATATATGTATTAAATTCATCAATATTAGTAATTATGCCAATTCTCGCCTCACATCTGATTGACAGCAGGTAAGTAATGTAGAAATAGCACAAATCAAAAGAAAATCTATTAACAAATTTGTTAACGTTAAAATTTCTCTCTTTTTCACCTTTCCCTTCATCCTTACCAAGGCCAGAAGCCACTTCAATGCTGGGGGTTTAGTTTGCGTAATTAACTTTTTACTTCGTACTTTTTTATCTTTTTATTTGTTCCTTTCTCTCCACCTCCCAATTCGATCTCCAAAAACACGAAAAAGGTAAGTAGTGTGCTTCTTATAACTGAAAGAAGAATTACGCTCTGTAGTTCCAGGGACGTGGCTGAGGATCGAGACGGAAACCTTTCACATGATAAAGATTTAACCACTTGCTACTACTGCTTGTACACGACGTGTAACAAAATTTACATTTTCTTTATATCAGCGTTAGTTTTTCCCCTAAAATTTTGGCAAATATATACAAATAGGCATTTATAATCTCAATCTTTTAGTATTTCAAATTAATGGTTTTAAATTTCCAAATAAACAATGCGGTAACTGGTTAAATATCACACGAGAATTAACTATAATTAATAACGACTATCATACAAATATTAATAACACCTCTCATTGTAGTCTCAATCATCAGATCAGGTGTGAGAATGCTGTAGTTACGGGTGGTTTAATCATAAAAACCGCTTGGGAAATTTAGCCCCCTCATTTGATATGGAGCCAAATTACGTGCCACGTTAAGTGGTGTCACCATACCTTTGATTACCAATAACAAACACCAATAACATAACGTTCTCGTGGCCACAATAACGTGTCTGCGCATTCACTGTTCCTAGTTTGCTGTTGGGTGCTAAAGGCAATTTTAACCCATCCATATGAGTTTAAAACTTAGTGGTGGTAAAAAAAATGCCCGATAAGCTATTAGCGACTGGGTATGTAAACATCGGTCAGAATTTTCAGTTCAGGCTTAGATACTTGTGACGTAACTAAACGCATCTCATGGAGAACTCGACATTCCAGGTAAAGAATTTCAAAGCAATATGGAATATGGATGACGAGACTGTAAAGGCTTTGTACTGAAGTATCTTCACAAATACGTTAATGAGATTATAAATGCCGTCTGCGTGACAACATTCCCAAGAAAGCAACAACAAAAAAAAACCACAAAAAAAAAACAACAAAAAAATCCAAACACAATATAGAAGGAAAATTCAATCAGAAAAATATAAATTCCGTTAACTGTTGCTTTTAAAAGGAAATAAAAGCCTTTACGAAAGAGTTTAACACCACAGCAGCAAGGAAGCTTAATGTACGCACACCTGTTCGGTATTGTAAAGGGTTGGAGGTTCCGACCAGTGAACAGACTTGTGATTCAACAACTTGAATAATACTTTTTGTTGGCTTCCCAATGATCTTTGCAGCACGACGTTCTAGTGAGGTGAATTTTGATTTCTGAGTAGCTGTAAAACTGGTTTTGATGGTTGAGCTGTATGTGAGTATCGGTAGTATCATCATCTTGTATATCAGGTTTGCAGCGTCGATGGTTAAATTTCTTCGTACGTTGGTTTCTTGTACGCGCGGTCGAAATTTGAAGCCAGTGACAGATGGTTATCAATTAGATTTCCAAGATAGACATATTCTGTCACGAAGTTGATTGGAGTTTTGTTGAAGATGATGTTTAGATCTCTACCATGTTTATTGAGACGTTGGGCGGTCCCAAATAACATAACTTCAGTTTTTCCCTTTTTTAGGTTCAGTAACAGCTCGTTCAGTTCACAATATCTGCCCACTTGATTCATAGCTTCATTCAAAGTGTCCTCGATATGTTGTAATTTCTTGTCAGCGAAAAGGAGAACAGTATCATCAGCATACTGAAACATATCACAATCTGGAATACTTTCTTTTAGATCGTTAAAGAAAGTAATGAATAATAACGGTCCGAGGAGTGATCCTTGTGGGACACCAGATGTAATACAACGAGTTTCAGAGGTAATATTTGCTTGTTCAACATACTGAGATCTGTTGAACAGGTAATCCGAAAACCAAGACAGTTCAGGGCCATCAATTCCGTACAGCATAAGTTTCTCTAGAAGAACAGAATGTCCGACCGTATCGAACGCTTTAGACAGATCGAGAAACAAACTGCCAACCATGTTGCCATTGTCAATATATTTTCGTATAGAGAAAAATGATGTGCGTCAGCCGGGAAGCCGATCCATCCCTGTTCTGAATATAGACAATGCTACTTACCTATATCACGGTGGGTTTCAGGGTAAAAAAAAAGACGGTCATTTGGCCTCACTCTTAAACATTTCGACAGAAAATCGATAACTGAATTTAACCAGGCAACGCGGGAAGCCTGGGTTTGATACATTTTGCAGCTCTGTGCTGAATGCAGGCTATGCTTTCATTCAGTATCACCAATGGGGGAGCCGCCAGTTTTGGCTCATAAGTCGTAAACGTTACTTACTTAAAGGAATACTTACTTCCAGACAAAATATAGAGACCAGTTGGATCAATTGATAAGCAAGTTACTGCGTCTAAATGAGCTACCATAGTATGTACTTGTTCACCTGTATAAGAAGTAAAACGAGTACAGTAACAAACGTTACGATAAATATCAACAAAGATTAAACTTTTTTTTCTCTCCACCGAATGGATACAAATATGCGAAAACGACTGGCTTCCAAAACGGAATATTAGTCTTAAAAAATTACTGTGCTTAAAATAAAAACTCGGATACACGCAATTACATCCAAGTTAAAAAAGTGAGAGGGCCTAAAACTGCAACTTAGCGCCTTCTCAAAAACCGATATATCACAGTACTAAGATGAGTGCAATGAAAAAACACAACTAACAAACCATGTCTGCCTTGGCACACAACAGTTAAAGAACATGTATGGAAACTGAAAACGAGGCTAATTATTCGTGCCACACCAAAAGACTAAAAAAACAATATACGACATATGCCACACCTATTTACTTAGCTAGCCTGTACGTCACTAATTATATTGCATCCAAAAATTCTTTCTAATAGCGCTGTTGGAGAACAGTGGTCAGTGGCCTCCAAGCCAGTCAGACAAGACTTAAGTGACCGTCACAAATTAAAACACTTACAGCGTTGGCTTCTATTTTCGTACTGGTCCCTTCCCCCGGTTATAACACACACACACACACACACACACACACACACACACACACACACACACACACACACACACACTTTTTTGCCTTTTCCCAGAAAATTTCTTGAAATAAGTGTTTTGATTTCCAAGATAAACGCATTTGATGTGATTCAAGATTACACTAAATTCAACTTTTACATTAGCTGTACTTAACAGCTGGGTGTACTTAAGCCATATTTGCCTAACCATCAGTTCCGAATAACTTAGTTGATTATAACGTTTTTAACTAAAAATTCAACAATTTGTCCAGCAACATGTAATTATTTAATCTTAAAAGTAATTAAAACCAATTTATTATTTTTAGTAACACAAAATAAATTCATCTTCTTACCTGAATTAATATCGAACACTCGAATGTGCCTGTCTTCATGGGCAGTTATCAGCAATGGGAGTGTAGGATGACATATTACTTTATTAATTTGTGTAGCAGGGGTATTACCTTGGGAAAAGACATAAAAAGTAGTAAAATAGTAAAGAACTGGCTATGAATTGACGGAATGCAAACTTAACTTCACAATTTTTTTAATCAGTACACTGAAGCTTGAAAAAATGTCTGTAAGAAAATTTCCGAAAGAATGAGTTTCTGATGCATTGGACTTAAAATTGCTTATGTTGACTAACCTACCTATCTATCAATCAACCAATCAATCAGACAATCTATCCATCTATCTATCTATCTATCAATCTATCTATCTATCTATCCATCTAAAAATCAATCTATCTATCTATCTATCTATCTATCTATCTATCTATCTATCTATCTATCTATCTATCTATCCCCCTTTCTCCACCTTATTCCTTTGAATTCGCTGTCTGGATTACTCCTAAATCTTTTGAATTTAATTATCAGTTCAATATGACATTTTGTACCTCGGCATTATACCACTAAATACTCGTTCTGTGGGTTTTGCAAATAGGAACGCTTAAAATTCTTCATTTCTCCATCATTGCTTAATATTCGAATGTTTCTTTTCTATTAACGACTAATGCATTGAAAAACATTTATGTTGTACTCTTTTGTCAGTCATGATGAAACTGTGGCAAAAACTAATCATAAACACCTTTACATTCGGAGAACAAATTGTTGCGTTTCAGTTGTTTTAGTCCTCTAATTTCGTTGCTAAAATTCAGTTTCTTAAAAATACGCCATAGCAATCTTCCCCATTCTTGAACAAAAAATTCTGTATGGTACATTGAATGGTGCCGTGCATTTCCCCCGAAACACAATATGGCATACAAGATACCAGAACTAAAAACAGAGTTAAGTGTGGTTTTGAAAGGTTACTTTATTAAAACAATTAATAAAGAGGAAATCAAGACAAGAATGGGATTTTCAGGCCCTGTCGGTGGCAAGGCAGGTTGATTACTAGGTCTACTGTATTCAAACCTCAAATAGTAAGGAGCTTCTAATTACAAAAGATTTGTCAGTCACAGAACTGCTTTTCTTTGTTTTAAAATAATAAAAATGTACATTCCCATTTGCAGATTTAAGATTTGAAACAACTTCTATGGCATTTTTCAATACCAATGGTAATAATTAATACAGTCGTAATGATAGTGCTGCTATTTGAAAGTAAGGGCCTATTCTATCATAAGGTTATCTATAAACCACGGAAATACCAGAACACCATTTTTCTTTTGGTTATTTGGAATCTCGCGATTGTAATTACTATTTTACATCTATAACATTGGCGGCAGCAGCAGCAGCAGCAGCAGCAGTGGTGGTGGTGGTGGTAGTAGTAGTAGTAGTAGTAGTAGTAGTAGTAGTAGTAGTAGTAGTAGTAGTAGTAGTAGTAATTGTACTTTTCGCTTAGCATTTTCACAAGCATTTTCAACAACCCATATAAATTTACAATAGAAAATTACAAACACACATGCAAATCCATTGTCATACTTACTATAACTTCCTCCACTATTTAACTTGACTATTGGCTGAGCAGTTTCCAGATCATAAACAATACAATGGGACGTAGCATATGATGCTGCCATTTGACCGGGGTCAGTGTTTATGAAAGTGATCGAAGTTGGATTGCCCGCATCTAAAAATTTAAAATGCTACCATATGAAATTTGGTTCAATCCTGGGTAAAGGATTTTGGGAAGGCTCTCCTTGTGACAGAAAATATAAACTGCAAGTTGGATTACAGACTGTCATCATAAAAAATTTAACAACAACAATAATTAAATCAATCCTGAGTATTGACACAAAACTGCATTCGGTTGTGGAGATTCGACGTGGGGGCGAATTATATTACCCTTTGTCACAATTATCTCCAGGTCACCCTTGGGTGAGTAAGAGTAATCCAATTAAGAGAGGTTATGGTAAGAGAATGCATGAGGTCTGGAAAAGCAAGGGACTGTTTGATTTATTGGAGCAGAAACTGGTAGAACAAGTCCGAACTAAAAAAACTAATGGCTGGGTTTCAGAGGCTGGGGTGAATGAGCTCAAAAATGAAGTTAGGTTTAGTATTGATCTGGATTCCAAAAGCAATGAAACGGAAGAAAAGAATGAAATTATTGCTGATTATGGTGAAATTTATGAAAATGAAAGTGTTGAAGAGAGAAAAATGAGAACGGCAGTCAATAAAGAGACTATGAGGAATGATGGGGTTGGCGAGGAAGATATCAAAACATGGAGTACGTTACAAGAGGAACTAACAGAAATGCAACAGAAGATCCATTAAAAAGGTTTTGTGATAGGAAAAGACTAAGAGAGGTGACTACACAAGTTGACAGAGTTATTCCGTATTTAGATGTCAGCGATCTTACACACTGTAATTGAGTCCTTAAAGTGGCTGCAAACGTTATTTCAAGAATTCTTGGTATTAAGAAACAACAGTTGAAGAACACTGGTCAATGGTGGAAAAAGAGATTGACAAAACAAATAGGCGAGATAAGGAAAGACATTAGCAAATAAAAATGCCTTGATAATATAAAAAAAATTGGACGAGAGATAGATTGTGTGAGTATAACATCAAGAAAAAAATGGCTTAAGTTTATCATAGAAAAACTAAAACGGAGGGTAGTGACAAAAAAAGAAAAGATTAAAAGAAACGAAATAGAAATGAGCAATTCCACGAGAACAGGCCTTTTCCAAACAACCAGAAAAAGTTGTTTAAAAAGCCAGAAAAGAACAAGGAAATGACGAAATACTGGATATCAAACACAACACAGAAGCAGAGAGGATTTGAAAAGTTGAAAAAGAGGTTGATAAATGGTACAAAAAGCAACCTGATATTTCTATCACGACTGACATGCAAAGAAAGCAAATGAATAAACTGAGTAATTGGAAGTCACCAGGACCATAGGGTGTAGGGATTTTGGATAAAAACATTAAATCACTACACCCAAGAATGGCAGCATCACTTAATAAATGCCTCAAATCTGGTAATGTGCTAACTTGGCTCTCCAATGGCAGAAACGTTCCAATTACGAAAGACAGAGGAAAAGGTAATGCAGTCACAAACTATGGCCAATAACATACTTAGTACTGACCCATAAACTTTCTACTAGCATTCTTTCAGAGCAGAAATACCAACACCTAGATCAAAACAAACTACTCGTCAAAGAACAGAAAGGTTGCCGAAAAAAGTCGAGAGTCACGAAAGACCACTTGCTTATTGACAAAGGTATTATAAGGAATTCTAAAAGAAGGTCACTGGGGCTAGCCATGTGTTGGATTGATTATAAGAAAGAGTTCGACATGGTACCACACTCATGGATTATTAAATGCCCTGATATATTTAAAGTTGCAGATAACATTAAAAACATAAAAGATCTTTTAAGAAAAAGTATAGACTGAATTGGCACCAAGAGGAGAAGGCATGGGCAAAGTTAAAATAATGCGGGGTATTTTCCAAGATGATACTCTATCCCTTTACTCTTCGTTATTTGTTTAATTCCATTTTCACTAATTCTCCGAAAAGTGACAGTCGGCAATGAATTTCGTAAGTCCGGTCAAGGAGTGAATCATTTGTTATTTGTGAATGACTTGAAGCTCTTTGGTAAGTTCGAGAAACAACTGGATATTCAGAAGAATAGAATGCATTTACTTCGCGACGATATTAGAATGGAGTTTGGAATAAGTAAGTGTGAAAAATTAATAATGAAAATGGGAAAGCGTGAACATAGTGAAGGAACAGAGTCACCCACAGGAGCTAGGATAAAGGAGATTGTCATGAACAAAGACTATAAATACCTTAGGATGCTGCAGGCTGATAGCGTTAAAGACAAATTGATGACGGAAAATACAAAATTGGAATATTCAAAATGGGTAAAAAGGGTATTAAAACCAAAGCTGAACAGCAGAAACACCATTAATGTCATCAATTCTACAGCAGTACCTGTTATAAGATATAGTGCCGGAATCATAGATTGGAGGGTAAACGAACTTTAAGAACCAGATAGGAAAACTCGTAAGTTGCTGACTATGTACAACATGTTCCACAAAAAGGCAGATGTTGATCAGTTAAACATTAGTAGAGCTGAGGGAGGAATGAATATGCCCTTACCAGTATAGAACTCATGATCAAAGAGGCAGAAGGATAAATTTTTGAGATCGGCAAGGGAAAAACAACGATACAAGAGATAAGAAAAAAACAAATTTGACAAGTAAGAAACTCCAGTGTCTTCTTAAGTAAAACTGAGTTTACAGTCACACGAAGTTGGGGTTGGCTAAAACATGGCGACTTCAAAAAAAGCTACGTAAGGCCCCAAAATGGCGACACAAAAACAGGCAAAAAGAACACGGTCTATCAGGCACATATAGTCAAGAAAACATTTTACCACTGCACAATATGTAGACAACGGAAGGAGACAGTGGACACCTGGTCTCTGAATGTAAACAGCTGGCCCAGAGACAGTACAAGAAGTGGAGACATGATAAAACAGTGTAAAAATGTTCAAATTATATCCATCGTTATCGGGGCAACAGATTGCGTATCAAAGGGTTTCCACCACTGGCTTGAACAAGTCACTCCATGCCAACAATGTGTTACCAATACAAAAAACTAATAAATATTGGTTTTAATCAAATTAACACAATTTGGCAGGCACGTCCGAAAAATTTAAAACTATAAAAAATTCAGTTAAACATAATCCTCACTTTTATTCCAGTACAACACATAATGCCATGGTAAATTTCTTCATGCCATGGATGTGGCGGTTGCATAGCCTGTATCAAATTACCAGGCAGTTACACTGACGTAGATTCTTGTACCTAAATGGAACTTTCCTTGATTTAAGTTGCCTGATGATGAAAATGGTATCAAAAAGAGGCCCAGCGCAAGTATCAAAATACTGGTTTTATCCCACCACGCCACATTTCAGTTTGGCGTCTTTGATCTTATTCGACACTTAAAAACAAATTAATGTGCGTTTGAGAAGAATACTATAAAGAGGATCGTGGTTAGTTGCAAGCTCCAAAAGGAGTCACAGGAAAAAAAAATCCATATATGACAATATGAACAGAACTCTTACCATTATCTATAGTATATGTACAAAGCAAAGGCGAGTTCAGTAAAGGATTCCACAGTCGACAGGTGCCATCAGCAGCGCATGACAATAACCGGTCTGTTTCTGGTTGGACATCCAAGTCCCATACACAATCTGTATGCGCAATTAAGGTCTCTCCAACAATATCCGGATCTAGAAGGAAAATCGCGTATGTAAATGTTAAAAGAGAAAATACGATTTCAAAATGGTTTAAATCACACAGCAACTAAAACCCATGCCATAAAAAAAATTTTCTGCTACCTGGGACTATTGAGGCAGCAAAATCCTCGCGATATACTTTATGGAAATAATATACTGGCAGAGATTCCTTTCGTAGTGATCTCCAGCTCTCTTCTCCGGCGAAAAAGAAGTGAACTCTATCAGTTGGGTAAAGATTTTGCTGCAGAAAAGCAAAACACTTCAAAGTTAAAGCTCCATTTAACCCCATTTAAAACGATTTCCGTGAGCAAATCAATCTCGGAAAAATACCTGTGCAAAAACGTCAGAAATAGTACAACTCCCGAACATCTTTATGGAATGTCGGTAAACAAAAAATTATTTTCATTAAAGATCAAATCATGGCTAACCATTAGCCAAAGAATAGGGTATTCAGTTTACTTCCTCTAAATTCAATGATCTTCGGTGACATCATGGAAGGACCAGGCGTGGCAGTCTGATACGATTTTGGAAATACTGAGGACACAGTTCAGCATTAAACCCACCAGCATCTAAAAAACAAGCTTCGTCCCCAAAACTGTATCCAATTAATTTTTCTATAATCAGTATCTTCCCTGACGTGCCATCTTCAGCAGAGTAATTTGGTATTCATTAAGCATGTGATAATATAATGGCACAACACAAATTTGAATGGATTGGAGCTGCAAACCTTTCTCAGATATTCCACTTTTCTCCCAAGAAATATAAAAAATCCTTTATTTAGTGACAAACATATATTGGGTATACAATGTACGGGGAAGGTCGATGTTCCATTTGGCTGGGCATCTACATCATCTACATTGTCCAATAATATAGGTGTGTTATGAAAAATACTGTTTATCACCAAAAAAAATAATCTATATTTCTATTTCACAAACTCAATCACACCTTGGAATCTACAGCGTTTATCAAAAATAGGATGGGGCGCTGCATGTTGTACACGCAAGAGCTATCATTACTTGTTTGCCACACATAAGACACATACGAATAAACATTGGCTTGCGATTAAAAACTTTTCTTCAAAGATCGAAGGTTTTCTACTGATTTGTATATCTTTTTGTACACTGAATCCAAAAATACCAATTACTTTCTTTGGTCTGGTCAAGTTTTGAAGATATGATTTGTGCTCGTTTCGACCCTTGAATAGTATTCATTTCAACAAAAACAAAGACTGGGTCTGTAACTGGTCCAACCTTTGTTTTAATATATAAAACGAAACTGGAGCAGTCTTAATCTGAAACCGAAACTGCATCCACCTTTAACCTTAGGAAACTAAAACTGAAACTGAAATTGAAAGTGAAACTTGGACTTTTTCTGTTCACACTTGAATGATCATTTACTGTTTGTACTTAGTATTCCAGATCAAGAGTGAGTGGGTCGCAAAAGTAAAAATCATCCTGACATGTTCTGTTATACATGTGGTAATGCAATTCTTACCAGTCGTCTTGTAAAAATAACTGATTTTGTGCCGAAGGCATATCAAGCTTACTTGGCGTTAAGGTTGGAGACCAGGGCAAACTATTTGCATCCCATGTTAGCTGCAAAACATATGTTGAGAACTTGCGTAATTGGAGAAATGACAAAATAAAAGAATTTCGCTTTTCCTATGGTGTGGACTGACGGAAAAGATCATATGATAGACTGCTATTTTTGCATGACTAATCTTTAAGGAACCAATCGTAATAACAAGCATTGTGTTCAGTATTCCGATGTTCCGTCTTCCTTAAGACCAGTCCCTCATGGTCCAGACCTACGTGTTCCTGAGCCAGGTGTTGCAATGGAATCTAGCTCTGAATCGGAATCTGATAACATATATGACAAAACAGAGGGTGAAAAATACATGCCAGAAGAGAAAGACCGGCCAGTGCCTCTAACACAAGCAGATCTCAATGACCTGACACGAGACCTAAACCTCTCAAAGGAATCAGTGCAGCTTCTGCGTTCTCGTCTTCGTGAGAGCAATTTGCTGGCACATAGAACAACATTTTACTAGTATCGAGAGATTGACAGAGAATTTAGACAGTTCTTCACAACCCAGAGAGACTCGTCATTGGTTTACTGAAACAAAATTGCTGATATGATGAAATCAATGGGGATAGATTATGTTGCTATGGAATGGAGACTTTTCACCGACTCGTCAAGCAAGTCTCAAGCCAGGCCTCCTTAATAATGAAAATAAATACTCTTCGACTCCTAATGTTCAATCTGTGCAAATGAAAGGAACCTAGACAACATGGATAAGATACTGTCTGCTCTGAACTACCATGATCATGGTTGGTTGATCTGTGGAGGTTGTTGGATCGTTTTGTAGGACTACAGGGTGGGTGC
Source organism: Morbakka virulenta (assembly GCA_003991215.1). Classification (NCBI taxonomy): domain Eukaryota; kingdom Metazoa; phylum Cnidaria; class Cubozoa; order Carybdeida; family Carukiidae; genus Morbakka; species Morbakka virulenta. The sequence continues at coordinate 2,712,121 of RDPX01000050.1, forward strand.
ACAAAGTATCCGTCCTTTATGTGTTTATGAGGCAATCGGGGTGATGACCAAGATTATATCAGACCAGAATAGCTGCCAAGAAAAGGGTTGGAACCTGGTTCGCACAATCTTCAGTCTCGCCCTCTTGTTGAACCAAACAAGATATTACTTCCACCCTTACATATCAAACTGGGACTTATGAACAACTTTGTAAAGGCAATTGACAGGGAAGGCAGGGGGTTTGAATTCCTTCAGCAGAAATTTCCTCGGCTCAGCTTTGAAAAGCTTAAAGCTGGCATTTTTTTGACTCATGAAGGGCCTAAAGTTCGTTGACACACTGAGTGCAACTGAGCTGTCTGTTTGGCTGTCTCTTAAGTCAGTAATTACAACCTTCCTTGGAAACAATCGGAGTGCAGAATACGAGAAAGAAGTCGACGAACTCCTGAAAAACTTTCAAAAATTCGGGGCTCGCATGTCAATCAAAAGGCAGTTTCTACAGTCCCACTATTTTTATTTCCCTCAGAACTGTGGAGACTTATCTGAGGAACTGGGAGAGTCTTTCCTCCAGGCATTCGTGTCATGAAAGAACGTTACCAAGGCCGGTGGGATGTGACCTTTCTTGCGGACTACTGTTGCTGTTTGAAACGAGAGGTGGTGGCTACTCAGCACAGGAGAAAGTCACTAAAAAGGCCCTTCGTCATTGATTAACTTTAATGTAATGTGTAATCTTTATTTTCTGAAGTCTGTGAGAAAAAATGCATGCTTCTTGTGAAGCACTAAATCCAAAATTAAAGGTAATAAATAGCACAAAAAGGCGTTAATAACAATTCTTTTGCAACGTATCTCAAAACAATGACCTGATCGGACAAAATGAGTATGGTTTTTGGATTTTTCATAGCAAACTGCTCTAGGTTCAGCTATCACATGAATGACCTTTAAAATTTCGCGGGCCAGTGTAATGAAGCTTTTCGCGGTAGGACAAAACTTGCATCTTGTGGCTGGCGTTAAAAAAGCACAAGTTTAAATCTGGCGGGCAACGACGGCCTTTTGTCTACAGTGGATCTCTATTTAGCCGTCATACATTATTACTTTTTTCCATTTTCCCAGAAACAAATATATTAATATTAGATTTCTTATAAAACGAATTTATGCAATGGCATTCCATCTTGCCACTAATTCAACTTCATCCATTTTGGCAAGCACATAGCTTCAGCTGTAGTAAACTGCAGAGTAAAAAAGGGGGGTTGAAGAAAATGAATATCAAAAATGTCGTCTTACCGTATGGTCCGAACGGTTCAAGATTCAAAGCTGGAAGGTTCCAGCATTGGATAGTAGCATCACTGCTTCCACTATAGCAAACGTTTCCAGCAGAATTCATAACGACAGCTAAAACAGGCCCACTAAAATTCAAGGTGTAAGTACCTATTAAATTAATTAAACACTACTTTCATATAACAGGGTCAAGATGAATTATATTAGTAACCTGTAATAGCTTCATTCTTACAGCCTATTTATTAAATGCCCTGAAAAAGTGAGCGGCTGGAAAGGTTATATTTTCTGACTATTCGAACAACCAAATTGCCCACGTCTATTACATAACAGTTAAGAAAGAGGGCAAGCGTTTTGAAAAGTGTGTGTTATATATAGAGGCAGGAGTGGCTTAGTCTAGAATCCGAACAAGAAGCAAGTACTGCCAAAAAGTACTTCACTGTCTGGTCGGAAAGACTGCTCGTACTGATTTTGGAATTTTTCTTTTTATCTCGGTAAACACAGCTTGTATATTTTTCTTTTTGGAAATTACCCCATTACTGTTAATATCTTGTCTTTCATAATCTTAATTACTTCTTAAGCATCCAACCTCTGTTCAACACCGGTTTACTGCACAAACACAATTTGTCTTTGTAATTAATGTCAGATTGCCTGTTTTTAGTATTTTGTATTTCACTGTAAGGATAGGAGGCTTAAAATAATATTAGATAAATTTCAAAAAAATGATATCCCGGAATGAATCGTTGGAAGAAATTCTTGCCACCGATCTTCCTCTACACAAATGAATATGTTCGTCAATGCTACACGTACTATATATATATATATATATATATATATATATATATATATATATATACATACATACATACATACATACATACATACATACATACATACAGAGAACGAACTACTAAAATTAAAGTGATTCATGGGCGCTAATAAATGTGTGATTTCCAGCTGTGTTTTACTGGCTGGGAATGTCAAAGAAACAATACTGACATACGCTAATCAGCTTGTAGTAACTTTGTGAAAATTTTGTCTTAATTGATTTTACTTCTGGGTTTTTTATCTATTGTTTTTTGCTTTTTTTTTTGCGTGTT
>RDPX01000050.1:2717274-2735464 GCA_003991215.1 Morbakka virulenta
CTGTGACTGATATAGAGGTATATAGGAGAGAGAGGAGAGAGAGAGAGAGAGAGAGAAAGAGAGAGAGAGAGAGAGAGAGAGAGAGAGAGAGAGAGAGAGAGTGAGAGTGAGAGTGAGTCCGATGTCCTCTTTCGGCGCAAACACCACAGAGATGTGTAAAGAATAACCAGCATTCACCATTCATTTCATAATAGAAAAAAAACCCTTATATCGATTACCTTTACCTATCAGAGCTAAAGAATTTATTTACTAATCCCTTAATAGTAGAAAAACGTTTCGTCTTCATATGCACTGATTCCCCCAATGAGTTCATGTAAAGTAAAGATCATCGTGAGCCCCTCAAATATTTAATATTTTCCTCTGGAAAATTATGTAAGATGCGTCCCAAATTTTTCTGAGGTAAAACGTTTAACAAAAATGGAACAAATGACATCTTTGAAGTTAGGCCACGTGGAACTGTCCATTATCCGACCAAAATGTGTTTTTAAGGTTTCAAAATGAAAAAACAATTATTTTCGACTCAAAGAGCTTTCATTAAACTTAAATTCTGGACTTTAAACTGCCTTAAATAATGTCTCCTTCTTTCTCTGCTTTAAAAGCTTCATAAAACAACGACATGCAAGGCATTGCAGTTCAAACATTTACACGACGCTACATGTCTTCGTACATTTAAATAACGATCTGCACCCTTTCTCAACTAGTTTCTCAACATTATACAAACTCGATAACCCGCCATTTCAGGGCTCAACAAAAACTTTTTTCATCCGTACAATGTCTTAAATTGCGTAATAGAATGTACGTACGGATCAAGCAATCTTGCGTGCGAAAAATAGAATGTCATGAAATCCATTCAAACTCATTTTTCTGCAGACAACAGGGGAATACCATTTAACTCCTGAACCCCAAACAATGCAGAATTAATGCCTTTATCTTTGTCTGTTATGGATTCACCAAATGACAAACATCGTTTTGGAGGGTGGTTCAACGAAAAATGTTAAGACGTATTGATGATTTTAATGCTGGGTGTAACTTCTTTAGAAACCCAATGTTTATAAAAGTAAGAAATTTACGAAAACCTCATACTGCGATACTTTCGAAGAACCTAACTTACTAGGGAAGCTTTATAAACAATCATGTTCATTTTTTAGTAGAAAAAAAACCCCAACCAAACAAGAAAAACTAGCTACATCGGCAATACAAATTGGCACTAGTCTACTGTATATACTTATGGCAATAGACCCAGAAGTGGACTGACGGAAAAAATCTGACCTGGGCAAGATATTGTATTAAAGAAGCCATATTGATTTTCTGAATTTCACAAGTTTAGACAGGTTACTCAAAGTGAGTAAAAAAATCTTGCTAATAAGTTCTCTCGATATCATTTTGGGTGAATAAATATTATGCAGATGAAAAAAACGTTTGGGACGAAAATTTTTGCCGATACATTTCTTGTCATTTAATTTGCCGTACCGAGTCGTTACCTTACCTTCTTTTTTGGTGTACACTCGATGCCTATATTTTTCGCTCTGCGTTGAAAAATAAGGTAAAATATGCATCGCATGGTAAGATTATTACCCACTATACGGTCAAATAAGGGTCTCTTAAACAACAGTAGTGCAATTTCTTTGAATTTACAGTCGATATTTACGCCCCCAAAATGGTTTAAATAGGTTGCACTTTTACCGTATATGTGTAACTACAAGGGAAAATTTTATTACAAACTTTCGAATGAAGTGTATTGCATAAGGCATGCTTTTCAATTCAGGTCGTTTATACAGTAATAATAAAGGGGACGAAAAGCTGATCCAAGAATACCTGCCATCTTGAAGAAGCAAAAACTCGGCCAAGGCTAAATCGTGCGAGAAACGCTATTGGTACAATAAAGGGGGTTTCTAATAATCATGCAATGCAAAGGAATGGTGACAACACTTGCACCTTTCTCTCGACACTGATAGAAATGTCTACTATCGCGTCAGTGAGTTCTGCACTGTGTGGTTTTATTTAGCCAATTACCATAATAGGCACCTAAAATAATGTTCATTTTCCGGAATGTTAACGACCCAGGCTTTTTACTGTCATCTGCTAACATCTTGCAAAAACTCAGCCACGGCTAAATCGTGTGTAAAATGCATTTGGTATTATAATGCCAGCATATCATTTTGAGATCCTTTCCCAACCAGCAGGAAGTTAATCAAAATTAAAACCTGGGCCAGGACGAGAGGGAAATATCTCTCCGCTCCGCTAAAACGGTATAAGACGTTCGTTATACTTTTGACAGTAAATCTGTTTTATCCTTACATATGTACCTACCATAAACTGGAAAGAAATTTCCACATAGAGTAAACAGAAATTCCGGTTTATTTACGTACTTTTTAAGCTGCGTGTTCCTCTGAAGTGACCACAACTTCACAGTGCTATCTTCTCCTGCAGTTACCAATGCCGAGTCGAAAGGATGAAATGCCAGTGATCGCACTCCGTCAAAGTGGCTGTAAAAGAGACACCCGGAGAAATATATCTTCTGTAAACATCCCACTACACTGAGTAATTGTACAAAAACGATTACTAGCGCAGTCAATTTATTACAGTAACTAACGATGGATTACACACAGCTTCAGTAGTATCACACAACTTTTCTTGACTGAATTACCTGTTCAACAAGGGTTTACTTTTTTCAAGGCACAAAACAGCAGCTGTAGTAAAATAAACTAGGTGCATAGAACGTATCACAATGGTATTAACGTGCAGTTAAGTAAGACAATATGAGGTCACACAAAATACAATTTTTTGTTAAATTTTATGTAAAAAACCATCCTACCGAGTGAATCTTTGTTAGTTTAGGTACTGAAGGAAATATCTTGGTTTATTCTTAATCCTACTTTGAAAGTTTCCTCAGTACCAACGGCTAAAATTTGGGTGCTAATTGCTGGTTTCTAGCTAAAACTTATTTACAAATATCTGTAGGCCCCAAACTACTTACATAAAAAGACTGGGAAAATATGTTTCAACAATAGTGCATGAAAAACCTTCTTGAAAGTGTATTTATTTATTTTTGGTTTCGAGAAAAAATATTAAAGTAGATTTTTATCAATACAAGAAAAACATAATAAAAAATACCTTCGAAGCGTAAACTTTGGAGTCCATGTTCTTCTAACTTCGTCTTTCGATGAAATCTAATTGGTGAAAAAACAAGCGTTTGAAACTTATGCGTCTGACTTCAAACCAGACGTGCATTTTAGCCAATAAGTTAATTATCTCATTCGTCATAAAAATCTCTTATTGAGTTTGTGTAATGGTATTTTTCTGGTGCAACAAGTGGAGGAAATAAGTTACCAGAGGCATGCTCCCTATGATTAAAAATACCTGAGTCTCCTTAGCAACTGGCTACTTTGCAATATCTCTTGCAGGTGGGTACCCAACAATAGTTACCGAATATCTGATATTTTAGAATACGTCTGTAGTTAATGGCGTAAAAATTACTCCTTTCCTATCCCGACATAGTACATTCATATATCGTGTCAACAGGGTATTGAAATGGTGCGGTAACGCGGCGATAACGCGAACAATCTGAAGCTTTGCGTATTAGCGATATTTCATTGTAGTGATTAGCGACCTCGTAATTCTACAGTTACTATATGCAAAACAAACAAAATAAAACAAAGTAGGTGCAGTAGAAAGAACATATACCTCTTCTTTGGCACAAGACAATTTGTACTGGAAAACAAAATTCGATAAAAGAGAGTTATTTCTTAAGACTACATCTTGACGACTAAACACATACTAATCATTTCACCCTCAATGCTTACCATTTCTTCGGCATCCTTCGCTCCCCATTTTGTCTGGGTTGTAAATATTAACATACTGCCAAGATGTACATGGCAAGCAAATATAACAAATTAAAATTGTTGAAAATAATTTCGTGTGCTTATACCATCGTGACTTACATCTACTGAAAGTGGGCCAGCTTCATTGGACACTGTTAGGCCTGCTAGATCACCTAGACCAATTGCAACTTCCATTGTCTCGGATCCTGGCGAGGTGGATCGTTGCTTTATTTGTCCAGGTCTTACAGGCACTGATCCAAAATGACTGCTTGGTAAAGCGACATCGCCTTAAAACAAAACAAAATATGACTTAATGAGCAGTTTCCAGTAACATGAAAATTTATCTCAAACATTGTCAATTAAATTAGTAATTAATTGGTGTTGATCTTAGATTCGACCTAAAAACTGACAGCAATCCAAATAAAGCTTCTCGATGAACAAAGGCGATTCATTAAATCGTTGTCACCGACAATGTGACGTGATTAAACCAAGTACAAGCATTGCTGCATATATCTACGACTAAAATTATCTTTTATTATATATAACAAATACTTGAAGGATATTGTAGCAATGCCAAAATAAAATGACGTTCTCCATTAACATTTATCTTTTGAATTGAGAAATGATACCGCCGTGTCGTTGCAGTAACAACAAAACTCTCCCCAAACTATAAATTATTTAATCAGTAGCCTATTCTCCCTAAAAACATAGCTTATTCAAAAACAACGAAAGCCAAATGCACATCCACTAAAAACAATGCAATCCTGTTCAAGTACTTAACAGAGCGTCCAACAACGAGAACAGGGCTTTAATTTCAATTTTCATTAATATTCATTTCTTATCAACAGATTATTCGATCGAGAACACAAAATATTTCTTTCAAGTGGGTCTACAATACAGGTCTATGAGAAAATCCCTCTAAAGACGAAATACTGTCAAAACTTAAAGCATGACGCGAATACGTTTATTAACAAAATCCAGTTTGATATTAACCAGCTACTATTCGAGTTAACTCTTCAACGTTTGTGTGGGGTGTTGGAAAATTTCTGTCTCTAAATCGTGCATCTCTGGGCACGAACAAAATAGAAGCCAAAAGGTGCTGCTAAAAAATTGGTATTTATTTTCTTTCAAACTCATACATACACCTTACTAATTCAAAGATTTAATCAGTTACATACTTGACAACTTAGTTACTTTACTCACCAGAGGCACGTTTACTCACACTATCTCATTCGCAGTCAAAAGGCAAAAATTGACAGTCAATCCATTTCAATTAAAACTAGAATATTATACAACAGATGTTTCAATGTATTAACTTTTATAACATAACCAAAGCAATACAAGGTACACACTAGAGTATGCACATACAGCCTACCATATAGGCTAATGGTCGTACGAGCACGGAATACCGGGCATGGAAGGGTGGAGGTCTGGACAAGGGAGCTCGGAGTCTAGGAATTGGAAGCACGGCGTTAGTGACATGCGAAGAGGGAATAAAGGGTCGTTAAAACACTGATTTATTAACTGATACATGCACACAAAAACACAAAGACACACATTCTGATATATACAATCAGGTACACAAATGTCAAGTAAGACCATCTGGAGGTATTCAAGTAAGTAATGGTGTTAAAATTATCATGCAAAAGTCCACGTTCAGAATTAACAACACTTGGTATATTCTGTTCCACTTGAAACATTAATCCACCATATTATTCCTTTAATTTACTGCAGCATGTACAACCATCAGTGCTTTTGTCTTTACTTCCCATTCACCCAGCCTTACTTTATTTTAACCTCCTTTGTGGAGTTGTGGGTTAATGGTCAGTACAGTTGCACTTTAACCAAGAGATTCCGGCTTCGATTCCCAGAGCGGGCGAAAAGAATTTGGAACTTTACAAAAGAAAAAGGTATTAGGTGGCGTCAGGAAGGCCATCCGGCCAAGAAATTCCTCACTGCCAAAACAAAGTCCCTCTAAAAGGCACCATCTGAGGCACAGTTACCGGGGAAAATGACGTTAAAACAAACAAAAAAACCCTTTACTTTAAGCTCCCTGTCTCATGCAACAATATCTCTGGTTTACTGCATCATGTAACACGCGCATTTTTTGGCTTTGACCTTTCACAACATCCTTGCCACGATTATTCCATACATCAATCCAGTCACTTTTATATTGTTCAGCAAGGCGTTTTGGTTATCATATTTTAATTCCTTTCTTTTCATAGGATAACTTTTTATTGGAATATGGTGTCAAGAACTTATCACTGTTGTATTTAGATCTTTTCTCTCGATTCTTTTCTTGATAAATATCTGGCAGATCGAACTGCCGTGTCTTTTGCCTTGCTGTGCCATAGAGAAAAATCTGGTGGTCCTTACAGTTCTTTTCCACTGTTTGCACTGTGCAGCATATTACCAAAGGCGCAATTTATCGTGCACCGGCAAAACTATGTCATGCCAGTACGACATCGTCGTTATTGTCAGAACGAAAATTATATTTCAAGCAATGGATGGATTTTGGATTGAGCGCCGTATACCAATTCATGACTAATTGTCTTAATTTGGACTAAATATTTAAGTAGCTATAGATAATTCATCCTTGTTAATGTTTAAAAGTAGTAGACCTAAGTATCTGTTTACAATCAAAGTCTGGTGGTTAATAAAACCTGCAGGTGCAGAAATCATTATTGGTTGAATGGTCAGTAGTATTTCTACTTAAGTCCCACATCTTAAAAGCCAAATCTCTCTTCAAATTCAGTGCACCGATACATCTTCTTAGTTGGGATTCATTTTGAAACACATTTCGTCAAACATCTAGTGGTCTTAATGGACTGTATCTAGTTAACCATTTTTAATTTTTTTAGTTTTAACGTCATTCTTCCTGACGCCAACCAGTGGCTTTTTTTTCTTTGTAAAGTTCCAAATTCTCCTCGACAGCTCGGGGAATCGAACCCGGAACTCTTAGTTACTGTGCAGTTGCACTAACCATTAAGCCACGGCTCCCTTGTATCTGGTTAACCACCATGTCCTCCAAATATTTGTGTTAGCTAATCTAAAAATAACTTATGTATAATAATAAATCTACTTGTTACTACTATGAAGGACTATCTATAATCATTTTGAAAATTTTAATCAAATTTTCCATACCTATTGCTGGAACACCCTCTTCCACATCGGATGAGTTTCTACCTGACGGAAAACCTGGTACCGGTGGAGCCGGGACAGACGGTGGAGGTGGTATGTCATCATCTCCTGTCAATGCAGCAATAAAATTCTGCAGGCTCGACCTATTTGGTCCTAAAAAAATACAATAAAAGACAAGATACACTTTACTTATTAATTGTGATCGTATCTGTAAAGCAGGTACTCGAGTTATACATTACTAACACATTTCTAAGTGATGAACGATACCGTACATGTATAATCTAATTTGATACCAAATTTTGAATTCCAAGTTTGGTCTTGCCCATTATGGGAATTTTCTATTCTTGTTCTCTGGTTATGCTTGACAGTGGGTAACTATCGTTAAGGCTTAAATGTCAATACCACTACCACCATGAACAATCATATGTAAAAAGAGAACACAAAGAAAATAATAGTCATAAAAAAAAACTTACTCTTGTCTTTCCTCCCAACCGCTTTGCGTTCCTTCTTATATGCTTCTTTAAGCTTCTGAAGCTTTCCTTGATCAACATGCCAGTCATCCTAGTAATTTTTCAAAAAGACTTACAAAAATTACTCAATATATAATATCCTATTATTGTTTGCACTCGACGTAAGAATTAACACTTAATACACGGTCAATTCCTTAGGCCACGTCTTAATGTCTGTTATAAAGCGTTTTAGATTCCAGAATTCATTGACTGCTTTGTTAACGTGTATAAGCTAAGCATACCAAAGAACGTTATTCTTATTTACTAGGGTCTATCCAAAGGTTTACGCACAGTTGTTTAAATCTTTCTACACTTTACAAAAAACAGCATGTCTATTTGTACATTGAGTCTATTTTTGACTTACATCCAGACCGCGTTGATCCCCTAATATTAGCAACACCAAAATTTGCTAAATCTGATAGTCAAATCCGTCAACCTTTGCTTAAATGGCGAAACGCAAACCAACAATCCAAAAACAAAGAAGTAAAACCAGCTGTACTATTGTTTAAAGGAAATATACTTTTTTGCAGAAGAACAATTTTTTTGTCTTGTTTTAACGCCATTTTCCCCCAGTAACTGGGCCTCAGACGGTGCCCTTCAAAGGGACTTTGATTTGGCAGTGAGGAATTTCTTGGCCGGATGCCCTTTCTGACGCCAACCAATGGCCTTTTCTTTTGGGAATTTTTTAAGTTGCTCGCTCGGGGAATCGAACCAGGAATTCTTGGTTACGGTGGAGTTGCACTAACCATTAAGCCACGACGGAAGAACAATGGTCTTTAAAAAATGTAAATGTAGAAAGATTATCTTTTAAGACATCGATAGACTGACTATCCTTGATATTAGCTACTCAACAGAATTCCTTAAAAGCGACTGTTGTAGAAAAACCATGCTCGATGTGGCAAAATCATGCAACGTGATATACAAATGAAGTGCGGTTGTGAGTCTAGTAGGAAACACAACAATTTTACGAAGAACCGGATTGTGTACGGTTTCTTTTTAATCAAAAGTAATTATTTGTAAAGTCATTTTATCAGCGGGAAACGATTGAAATTTTCCGGCTGTACTGAACTAGGTTTAAAACAAAGTCCACCAAAGATGGAACCAGATAAGAGCTTCTTTTGTACAAAAGGTAACTATGTCCGTGAAAGCATCACGTACGTGAAAATATATTCCGTGTTCTTAACTACTGACTTTAAATGGGCCCCTAAAATAAATATTTACTGTTACGTGACAACAATGAACATGATTCGCCACTCGGGTTTTGTACCACTTGATTCCAGGCTGAATACCCCACCAACAAAACACTCTCAAAAAGTGTTTTTTTTTATATTCCGGAATGGAGGTTGCTGATACCCATTGTTGTTTACTATAATTTTTAAGTACTATGCTTTATTTCTTGAACTGAAAGAGTTTTACGACATAATTTGCTTTTTATTACATTTGGTAGTTGTCCAAATTAGACTCCTTTGTGATATTGTTTAACTAAGTTAGTATTGGTTATCACCTGAAATACACTTCAGAGTCGGCATGTTAGAGCTACCTTCAACCACTCCGGTTCGCCTCATGCAAAATTTAGCACAACACTAATGGATGACACCATCAGATGGACTGCCGCGCAATATATGTTAAGTAACATTCAAAATGATTTCTAGCCAAATCACACAAAATACGATCTCTAACCGCTTGCAAGCTTATCTTCATTATCCACTGATATCAGCGACGAAAGACAATGTGTCATTATTTAATTATGTGTCCACTACTCGCTTGTGAGTATGCGCTTACAACGAAAAAATGTCTGTTGATGCAGGATATTTATCATGTCATGAGTCGTAAACTTTAACTGAGCTACGTTTCAAGATATACTTCTCCCATCGTCAGGCTCACGATTGGAGAAGTATCTCTCGAAACATAGCTTAGTAAAAGTTAACGACTCACGACATGATAAATATCCTACACCAATGGCTTCAACTGAGTCCATAAAATCGGGAATTTTTAAGGACTGATTTTTGTTGGGCACAACAAGAAATAGCTTTTTCTTCGCGGAAATCAATTATTCTTACTACAAACGAAGCTCCCTACACCGTGCGCTGACAACTCCCTATTTCTACCTTCTAAAGAAAATCCCTGACAGACCCAACTCACTTAAGTCATAACATTGTCCACTAAACTTGGCCAGAAAAAGGGTCTAATACTTATGAAAAAACGTGTTAGAAGCAGGAAGTGGAGAAAACAAAACTGGAAAACGAATTGCCCGAGTCCAAATATCTGCAACACCATATTTCATGTGGAAACAAAAAAGCAAGTGTTAACGAAATTTCTCCACCTAACTCGGAAAATCAAAATAGTGCTGATAAACTACCCTTCCACACCCCTCCCAACACACACATATCCCTCAATTTTGTACGGTCTGCAGTTTAACTGTGAAACCAAGGGCAAGAAAATTTATAAAACTGCTAACCACATAGAAAATTTAAAAAAATACCTATTGTTAAAAACAAACCGCGCTTTATAACATTTTTATAAGATTCTTGTACACAGTCTTCGATTACAAACAAACAGATCAGTGTGCCTAAAGCGGCTTTGACGGCCGAAAAAGCACCGGTATACTGTTTATAAATTGAGCTCTTAGTCAAACACCACAAATAACAAAGATTATCATTTATCCGTTTAATCATACCGTAAAAAAGCAATTATGTAATGGCCTATTTTGGATGGTAAATGGTGTCGTTTGCCTATGCTTGTAAAATCTTTGTATTAGGTGCCAAAACTTTTGGGTTGGGTATGCTACAAGACATACCCCATATGATAAAAAAATGAAAGGAATCTATTAAGGTTGGGGTTTTCAAAATTTAAACCTAGGACTTTATAAAGATCTATTTATATTGATTTATATAAATTTTCTGGCTACGGGACTAGTCCTAAAGCCTGAAAGTCTGTCTCCCATCTGTAGAGCTTGTATCACCTGGGACATCAAAAACTTCGATTACAGAAATTAAATAAAGAATTGGATTGATTTTGTTTTGAAGAATCCTATTATACAGATACGAATCGATCATCAATGTGTTTTTGGTATCTACTATGACACTAACTTTTCCACTTCCAATGTTGGCGCTAATGCGGAATTTCCTGGATGAGCATTTTACCAATCTGTCTCCATTCTCTGCATGAGCGAGTGAAAAAATGTGCCAAAAATATTACAAATGATCTTAAAATTCCGGCGAAATCTACTTACCCCACCTGGAAGTCCAGAATCTTTCTGATCTTGAATGAAAATATGTATAAGTTATGTTAACTGTGCTGGGTTATCAATTTTTTAACAAAACTGACAAAAGGTTGTACACCATTACAAAAATTTAAACAACTTTCAATATGCACAAATTCCTTAACTTCTGAGGGTCAGTTGTGATATGTTTGTACTTTCAGTAATAAAATTGAAAGTTGCTTTTATTTTTTACTGGCTACAGCATAGGTGCCTGAAAACAAAAACGTCACAACTACCTTTCTAATTAAAAAATTACAACACCATTTAAAGCTAATAACACGTAAAAGGTAGCAATTTTTACATTCGGTATAGATTTGAAAAGCGTAAACCACTTTTCCGAAAGAACCCTCTCCCAACCCCCCCCCCCCAAAAAAAAACCCCAAGAAAACCCTGGTGGTCCCATTTAACTCCTCTAATCCTGTGCAAAAAGGAAAACCAATTATCATCTTTCACTTGTATGGGTCCTTCACAAATTTTATTAGGGATATCCCTATACAGAAAGAATATTTTAAACGTTTTGTGGATCAAGTTAACAACCAAAGGGTCATTTTTGAATTCCGTTCTGAGGCCAAGGCAAGTAGCTTAAAACAAAACCATTTTCAGACCTATATATGGGCGCTTGGTATAGGTATAGGCAATGTCTGGTTAAAATGACTATCATACCCAACAAAACTTTATTAAAGGCAGCACTTGGTTCAGCGACCTAAAATATCTTTTAATCCCTATATTGTTAGCAAAATGTCAAAAATAAGTATGGTCAGTCTAAGTACGAGGTGTGATCAATAAATTCCCGAAATGAGTTGATAACTCCGGTATGGTGAGACTGGTTAAGTTGGGAATTTCACGCACACTCTCTGCTCAATTTTCCCCTCCACTTTGACTGAAATTCGTCGTAAGAGAAATACTGTCCTTGACCTATTCACCATAGCAACCGCATCGCGCAACGAAAAACTTTCAAATCAAACACAAACGCTTCCTTACACACCCACCTTCATGATAACATAACTCCCAATTTGACCAATCTCACCATACCGGAGTTATCAGCTCATTTCAGGAATTTATTGATCACACCTCGTAGTAGCCCGTATTGGTATGCATGCCAGTCCACTTTACTACTCTTGATTTTATCTAAATCTCTACATAACCCTATCAAATCTTAAGTATTTCCCTCCGTTTCCTACATCGGGGTATTTTTCTGTCGTATTTAGACATATCAAATAGCTGCTTCGAATTTCAAACAAAAACAAGAGATCCTTCTCAAAAATAGCTCAATAGCTCCACAAACTAAAGAATACAAAGTATCTGACATTGTCGTTCACAATACAACAACCCTTCCAAATTGAGGTTTGGTCTGTACTTTTGTTTACTACCTGTTTTCCTCACTTCCGTAAGAAAATTGCTGCCGACTCGTGCTTGAAACGTAAAACGTTAGCTAAAAGATTTAGCTAAAGGTTTTTATATAAATTAAAAGTGAATTTGCTGCTCTTTAGGGTGGCTACTGAGGTCTTTAGAAATGCCCTTTACGCGCTTGGCGTGCCACCGCCATCTTTAATATTTGTCAAAAAATGGCAGACAAAAACAGCACATAAAATAAACCAACTTTCCAATCATACAATGCAATACAATGCAATACAATACAATACAATACAAAAAAATACAATAAAATACAATACAATGCAATACAGTACAGTACAATACAATAAAATACAGTACTATACAATACAATACAATACAACGCAATGCAATGCAATACAATAAAATAAAATACAGTACAGTACAATACAATACAATAAGACGATCACAATACGATAAGATAAGATATCTTTACAGAAAACCCTTGAAGCATTTGCATATGAATGCTTAATTTTAAACAATTACAACAATTTACTTGGTAATTCCTCTTGATTCCGTGGCTCTTCAGCTGCTAAGAAATCGAATTCTTTCAATGCTTCCTCATTCTGAGCACTCTTTTNCAAAAAAATACAATAAAATACAATACAATGCAATACAGTACAGTACAATACAATAAAATACAGTACTATACAATACAATACAATACAATACAATACAATACAACGCAATGCAATGCAATACAATAAAATAAAATACAGTACAATACAATACAATAAGACGATCACAATACGATAAGATAAGATATCTTTACAGAAAACCCTTGAAGCATTTGCATATGAATGCTTAATTTTAAACAATTACAACAATTTACTTGGTAATTCCTCTTGATTCCGTGGCTCTTCAGCTGCTAAGAAATCGAATTCTTTCAATGCTTCCTCATTCTGAGCACTCTTTTCAATGACATCATTAGGCAAATCTAGAAAAACTATGACAAAATAAAAAAAATGAGTTAACATAAAAAGGAGCGGGCAAGCAAAATATCTGTGCTGGTAAAAGACTCCAAAACACAGTTTATCTTCCGTGTTACCATGTTTGTCAATGTCATTATTGCCATAACAGATACAACACCATCCAAAACCCTAGCTGACAAAAGGCTTTTTGTTTCCCAGGAATGTATTAATTAAAACTGCTACCCAGTAACTACAACTACTGCTGAACCTTAAGCGTTAAATACAAATTTTACATTTATTTTCATATTTTCATGCAAAAAGAGCATAGAATTACATTTTAATTACAATTACAATTTAATGTCAATTTTGTTGCGATCCTCGATATCAGAATCAATGCCAAGAATCTAAGAGCATTCCAGCCCAAGAAAATTATTATTATTATTATCATCACCATCATCATCATCATTATAAGAACGACTGCATGTTCAATCCTGTACACTGGTTTCAGTTTGCAGACGACACCACGGTCATTACAAAAGGAGATTGAGAGAACCAGCTTCTTTTAAACTGTCTTACTCGATGAGGCCTATGCGCCAACATGATCATGAAGGATGATAAATTCGCCACATTCGGTTTAAAAAAAATCACACCAAATCTCTTCAATTTCAACCCATGCATTTTGTTAATAATGAACGAAAACTACGCCTCTTTAATGAACTTGCTCACCCAAAGGTTTCCTGGCACCTCACTGTTTCAAATGTTTCCAAGACTTGGGTGGTAGAAAATCTTGACAACATGGTCTGCAAATACAAACGTGGCTTGACCTGCCTGTGAGTGCCATTCTTAGCTCCAACTTAAAGCTATCTACCACAAAACTCCTACAGTCCCAAACCGTCACCCGTAACAGTCTGAAATTGTCAACAAATGATAATATCCGATCATTGTGGAAAAACACAACCAATAGCACCAATATACAATACGATATTTATAAAAATACAAAAGTAGTTTTGAAAGCTGTGCACACAGAACACAAGGAGCGTTTAAGAAGTCATTCTACTACTCAAGCTACCATTCTCTCGTTTCTGTTTGACAACGCTACTTCAAAATACAACATATTTTAGTCTGAAATTCAAAGTACGCTGCCCAAAATATCTTCAACTTTACCATTCGCTATTTGAATGCCACCAAATGCAAATTGTAAAAATCGATCCAAATGGAACCTCAGTCTGTCTCCTTGTTGCTCTTCCTGCTTTGAACCAGAAACCCTTCTTCATGTTGTCGCCGGCTGCAAAACGTATTATCTTCAGGAAGGTCGTTTTACTTGGCAACACAACTCAGCAATACAGTTTTTTGCAGGAGCTCTCAAATCGCTTGAAGTCTGTACAATATACGCTAATATCTGTAGATTCTTATCGCCTTTTATTAAAATTAGTGATGCACTGCGGCCTGATTTCCTCTGAGTTATTCCACAAAAACAGTTACACATACTTGAATTGACGGTAGGGTATGAGAGGAACCTGGATAAAAATCCTTCTCGCAGGTATGAAATATCGTTCTTTCATTCGTCATTTACATTCTTGCTTTTCTAAAGTTAGCCTAGTAAATTTTTCCATTAGCTCTTTAGGTATATGCGGTCAATCTTGTACTGTTTTCAATAAAATGTGCAACGCTTCAAACAGAGACAACAAACACAAGCGCTTTCTTTCAACCAAACTTTCCAATATAACCATTCGTACCACATACTACATATTCTGTCGTAGAAACCAACTAAGGAGAAAGCTGAACTATTGTCGTTTTAATAATTTTGTTAGTAAAATATTTAATTTTGTTAAATAGGTAAGCCAATGCAAATTTCCTTGATTAGTGAGGTTTGTAATTGTATGTGTTTGGATTAAAAATAAAAAGTTTCCATTATTATTATATGAAATTTGACTTATTGCTCTGGTTGGTGGAATTGGCGATATTTTCCTGTTGGGTGAGCTATAAGAAATAACCAGGGCTCAACAGGTTTCTTTCACATTTCAAGTTAAGCACCTTTCGAAGGATTCTAGCTGTTCCCAACAAGGCAAATATTTGAATTAGTGCGATATTTACATGGAATCCCAGTTTCTCTATCCAATTTTCAAATTTCTTTGTAATACTACCTAGTGAACCAAGAACTTCAGGGATAACCCGAACCTTTTTCGTACCCCTATTCTTCCAAGCTCTAATTTCAAGTCCGGATATCCCTTTATCTTATCCTTTTCTTTTTCAAAGACTCTACTAACGAAGGGCCATGCAATATCAACGAGAGTGAAGTCTTTTTCTTTCTTGTTTACAACAACAACATCCGACCGCCTTGCCTATTTCGTTATCACGTGAGATATTCTTATCCCAAAGAATTTTCAGTGCATTGTTCTCAACAGATCCTTCGGGATGATGACCGTACCACATTTCCTGTCTCTGTGAACCATATTAGTCACAAAGTTTCCAATGTATCAATTTCGCTACATTGTCACGACGTCTCATATTCTCGCTGCGCTAGTGTGGTACACTCACTATTTATATGTTCGACTGTTTCTCCCTTTTCACCACACATCCTGCACAAAGTATCAGAACTCTTTTCAATCTTGTGTTTGACATAGTTCGTCACAACTGCTTGTTCTACCATTTAAATCTCCATGTACTAGCCATTTCAAGGTATTCGTTTGGTCGACTACGCCCGGTAATTGCCTAACAAACTCACCATACATCCCTTTTTCATACAATTTAGCTTTTAACTGTTCTGTCTGTTCTCTTCTAAATTCAGTCTTTGATTTAGTGCCTTATATTTTGATTGTCCCAGCTCTCTTCACACCTTCTACGAGTTTTTCAGTAGAGTTCTTTATAAATAGCCCAGGGCAATTTTCTTTCTCTTAAACAAATACTTCTTCACCCATAATCCCCGACCTCCTTACCTTCTCTTCAGATATAACCTGTCTATATCACTTTTCGGGTGAAAGGCACGTACATAGTCATGGCTTTTCTTGCTTTTCTGTCTAAGTTCTTCAATTCACTATTTTTGACAATCAATAGCACCTGCTTCATATCTCACTACAGCAACTGCCCAGATATTGATTGCATTAATTTCATTCTTCCCATTCAGTTTGAAGTCTCCTCTTGTTTCTCAACTTTCCTTCTCATCTTTTACCGCATTGTCCTTGTCGGGTGGCGGGTTTTTGCTGGGTACATTTCTGTAATGATGATCTCCATGCTGGTCTATCTCTCACATCACAAGTTTCCTCTTGTATCCCTTCGTAATTTTCTTTTTCATTTCACTTTCATCGATCTTGTCCAATTGTAGCATTCCAAGATATGTATAGCCTCTATCATCTACTTCTTTCATTATCTTTTTATTTGCAAGCTGAATTTCATCGAATTCAAAAAAGTTTTCCTTGTTTGAGAGTCACAACTTCACATTTCTTTAAACCAAATTCCATTCCAATATCTTGGCTAAAAACAAAAACCGTGTTTACAAGAGTCAATTTGACCTTCACTTTTCCTATAGATTTTACGGTCATTCATAAAACGCAGTAACCTTTCTATGCAGAAGAGGAAGAGGTATCATGCTTATAATAAATAATAAGGGAGAAAGACTATTTCTTTAAAATTCCTCTATTTACTTCTACATCACTTAGTTCCTCTCCATTGGACGTCAGACCTTCTACAGTTTCATGCTCCTTTCTAGAAACTGTCGAACATTTTTAGCTATCCCAAACATTTCCAGACATTCGTTTATCTAGCTTTGGGGATTAAGTCATAAGCCACCATCATTGACCACCATCTTGTCTTGGTGATGCCTTATACTTTGCCTGTTTGTTTTGATTCTTTTGAAGACTCCATATGCCGATCCCGAACTTCTTACTTTCTTCGTCATCAGAATTTTAACTTCCTCTTCCTTCTTTTACAATCAGTTCATTATACGCCTTTCTTTGATCAACGGAGTACACTCTGTTGATCCTGTACTGATCTAATCTTTGTTCATATCGGGTGATTTTGGGGCTTATAGCCAACATTTTTTGTTCAAACTCTTCAATCACCGTTGTTAATCCTTTCCCTGCGTTCTTCACTTAACTGTCCTTTACGTTCTCTTTCTAGGTCATTTACTTTCTTTTTCAGTCCTTTAATAACATTTTCTATTGGCCTTTTCCAGCATTGATCAATTATGGTTTGTGATTTTTGATCAGGTACAAACCTGTCAACCTATAAATGGTTTTTGTCTATAATATTATTAACTTCAATATTACTGGCGTTCGTCATATCGTTCTGTGGTGTGCGATCATTAATATTTATTTCCTTTATTGTAGAATCGATAATAGTTTCCTCACTATGGACCACCTCTACTTCCTTGATTTATTTTCCTTTGGGCATTTTCGAGCTCAAGTTCAGAGAGCCTGCCATTCTACCTTGTGGCCCTCGCCTGACCACATAATCGTTGTTCAGTCACTTAAATTCCTATGACACCACCCTTTCTCCATTCCCTGAACATCCGTTGTATGTAGCCTTTAACAGGTCTACCACTATAGTCAAAAAGTTTACTTCAATAGAAACATTCCAATACTGCCTGGTCCACTTCTTTTGACCAATTTGTTCGAGCAGTAGTATGATGACGACCGGGCCCACGCTGCTCAACCTTGGGATACCTGCCGGATGAGGCATTTTACATGCTGTTCCAGTGCCATTTGGGCCGTTATTTTTAACACATTGTTCAGGGGTTTTCACTCACAGAAGAATTAGTATTGATGAGGTGCCAGCACCACCAGTTTTTTTCGAGACATCATCTCCAGGAAGAATGCTGTTCAGAGCTGAAGATCTCAACCTGCCGTCAACTTGGTATATCAAACTTCGGGACTTGGTTCTTATTTAGAGTTTCTCTTAGGTGGTCTGCCAACCAAGGCTAATGAGCTCGAAACTCCAAAAGTGGATGCATTTTAACGTCATACCCAGGACGTAATTTTATAATAATAATAATAATAATAATAATAATAATAATAATAATAATAATAATAATAATAATAATAATAATAATAATAATAATTTGTCCTGGGTATTGACATTAAACTGCATCCGGTTGTGGAGTTTCGACGTGGGCGAATGAGATTACCCTTTGCCACCACTACCTCCAGGTCACCCTTG